>CAJVPV010000239.1:0-25108 GCA_910591835.1 Acaulospora morrowiae
ACTCAATTATTTATATGTTTTAATAATGACTCAATTAATTGCATCAAATAATTGCGTCAATTGCATCAAGGATCTACAAATTTCAGCAACATGTATAAGACAGACCCACAAGACTTCTTATCATTAGAAGGCATATATAATCACCATCGAATAGTTCAGTGGGTCTCCAAACTATTATCAGTAAGAAACAAACCACAAGAAATAATTAATCTTATTCTTGACATTCACAAAACATCCAAAGACAACACTAAACAAAAGTCTCGTCTTGCTATCTTCATAAAAATAGAGGCAAGAGATTGACAATTTTTCAGATCTTTTTTCAAAATCAAAGACCTTTGGGGCAATCATCAAAAGGAATACAAGAAACTAGAAAAACATTTCCAAAAGAATTACAAGGTCAAAAACAAGATTATCTATAACAAAACAAAAAATCAGACTACTTCTAAATGCCTGTCTTCTTGTTGCATATCTGTGGTACATCAATATATTTGATCTTACACTTTTTCAACTCACACAAATCCTAAACTATGGGTGCAATTATTTCTACCATTCAGAAAATACAAAAGATCTAAATTATCTCAAACTTTTATTCTTCTGCAGAGAAATGTTTCAAAACAATCTTCCTCCACTTCCATAAAATCCAAACTTTATTTCTTTAAAAATTAAAGCAAAGATTCTTCACAAAATCCTATTGCAAATAGAAGCACAACAGGAGATATCGCAAGATCACTGCAACTTTATTACAAGTTTGATCTTCTCCCAGACTCCTATTTTGAAATTTTACCTTTATTACCAGAACATTCCTTCAATCTTCTATACAACTTTCTTTTTCTATTCCCAATAACTAAGAGAAACGAATTAAGAAATCTGGATAGTCTGATAAGAGAACTCAGAAAGCAATTTGTCATTCCTTTAAGACTTCCAGAATCGTATTTTGATCTTCCTCCATCAAAAATTCCACTTTCAGACTCTCCTATGGATCTGGCACCTAAATTTCAAGACCAGTTTCCATTAGATCCATCAACTTAAGATATAAGAGTAATGGTTAAAGAACTCAGAAACAAATACTTTTTCAAAAGACTTCCTTTATGCTTTATCATATCCAAAGAGTCTCTTTCTTACAGTCCATTATCAATATTTGAATATCTAATATCAGTAACATTTCAAATTTCTGTCATTAACCACCAAGATGCTCAATTTCTTATCAACACTCTCAAAAAAGATTTCTTTTTCAATTACTATTGGGAGCACAATGGGTCTCTCCAGATATCCCACAAACCAATAAACCTTAGTTGCCAAAAAATATATCAGATCTTGATCCATCCTTGGGAATTGGCAAATTCCTTCCAAAGGATGAAAACCTGAGAAAAACTATTAAATCTCTCCATAACAAATATGAATTCCAAAGAATTTTCAAGTCATGGTTTGACATTCTACTTATTTCACTATCAGAAAACTTCAATGAAATCAATCAAATCTTGCAAAAAAATGAAATGTCACATATCAGTATTCTATTATCAGACAATGATTTTCTCTCAACTAACATTGTTGATTTCTACAAAATATTCAAATTCAATAGACTTTCCAAACATTTTATTATCTCAGAATCCCTTCCTGAATCAGAGTTCGATTTCACTTCTTTTCTAATTTAATTCTTCCTTATAAGTACAAAAACTAATAATTACATTATAAATATATCCCTTAAATCTTCTTCCATCAATCACCCCCTTTCAATAAATCCCATTACCACTCACAATGAACCAACTCTTTCCTCATACCACTCAGATCATCACTCGAACCAACCATCCATCCATAATAACTTAAATGCATCTACCCCTTGCAACTATTAAAATCTAATCTCTGTCACTACACTCAATACAAGAGGTCTCAATAATATTATCAAACTTCAAGTTCTCTCCAATTTTGTTGAAAACAGATCAATTCTACTTTGTACAGAGACGAAATTAAAGAAAAGTGATTTTCATCCAAAAAACATTAATAGCAGATCTATTATATATGGCAACTCAGATGTACCAAAAAATGTGACAGCCCTCATCATAGGAAAAGATATCTTTTTCCATATATTTGAAACTTTATTTACCTCAGAATTTTGCTCTTCCATTATTCTAAAATTCAAAGGTAAGGTTAATATCCTTCTAACTGCTGTCTATCTTTTACACAATATTAATGAAAAAAGATCAGCTGTTAGTCTTCTATGCCAAACCATTAGAATCGCTGCAATATCCAAACTTCATCATATCATTTCAGGCGACTTTAATTCTTATTCCAAAAAAGTCCTATCAATTGGAGCTGCAACATCTTAGCACAAACAATCAGTTTACAATTACCTTAACAATTACATCAATATCAGCCAATAGTTTGATGAAAGAGCATTTACACACTTTACTTCTATAAGCACATCCCACATCAATCAAGTGTAGGTAACTAAAAACCTAGCACCCAAAGTTATTTGGTACCAGGTTAGTGAATGCAATACTATTTCAACAGACTATTGATTAGTTACCATCAAACTAGACTGGTTTGAGTTTAAGAAATCCAAAACAATCTATAAATTCAATATTGACAAGACAATTAAAGAAAATATTGCTAACTTCACTAAAGATATTGAATTCTGGCTTAGGCATTCTCTTCCACATCCTGTGAGAAACTTAACAATATAATAAAAAACTCTATGACCAAATTTATCAAAAAAACCAAAGTGAACATTTCTAAAAAGAGTCGGTACATCAAAGCTGAAAAAAATCTTAAACACAGATCAGAAAAATCAATCATGCCATAATTCTTATTAAGAAAAACAAATCTCTTACCTCGTTAGATAGCAATCTTATAGACCTATACATCAATGCAAACCAGTATACAGACATATCAGTAAAAGGTCTCAAGAAGCTTAAAAGATTGCTAATCAAGGAAGGATTACTTCAGGTTCAGCATAAACTTCTAGAAGAGTACTGTCTCAACTTTAAAACTATCGTAAAAAACTTTTATACCAAGCCAAAAAACTATATTGCCAGGGCCCTTGGCAAAATCAAATCCAAAATTGATTTCATGCAAATATATAACAATGAAAACCAAATTGAGAATGACCCTAAAGTTATAAAAGACATTATTAATTCCTATTTTCAAAATATCCTATGCCAGCGATCCTTTAATCTTCTCAGATTTCCTAAGTAGCAAGAAGCGTATAACCCTCTTCCAATAGATCAAGATCTATATAAAGAAGTACTTTTAATAATTGATCCGAAAACTCTCAAGTCCATTATCAAATCACTTCCAAAAAACAAAGCTCCTGGAAAATCAGAAATTAGCTACGAAATCATTAAACTCCTAGGCAAAAGTACTTATGAACCTTTTTGCAATGTATTCAATTCCATTACTAACTTCACATTCATTCCTAATTTCTGGAAACAAACTATCATCATATTAATCTCCAAGAAAATAACCTGGAGTCACAACCTAAATAACACAAGATCCATATCTCTTGTGGAATCTACAAGAAAACTTTTTATCAACATAATTAACAAAAGGTTCATCAAAACTCTCAAAAATAATCAAATATTATCAAACTTCAATTTCACCAGTCTTTCCGGCCAAAGCACTATGGAACCCCTAACTATTGTCAACTTAGCAATCCAAGCTGCAAATATCAATAACAAAGAATTCTGGTTTGCCTCTTTAGACATTGCCAAAGCCTTCGACTCTGTTTCAATTCCAGCCATCCAAAAATCATTTCAAAGAATCAACTGTCGAGAGAAGTTAATCCAACTTATTGTTAACTTATTTTCCAACAGAGTAATGTTGATTAATACTCCATTTGGACCAACAGAATCTTTTTTGATCAATAATGGAATAGAGCAAGAGGAAACTCTATTTTTAATCACTTGGATCATTTTCTATGATCCATTGATCACTAAACTCTCCAATTACCCCAAAATAATCAAATATATTGCTTCCAATACCTTAGCATATATGGATGACCTGGCATTAATTGCAGATACTAAAGACAAGATGGAGAGCCTTCTAGAAACAGCAAACCAATTCTTTCAAATTAATAGGTTAACATGTAACAAGGACAAAACAAAAATAATCAATAATATTTCAACCAAAAACAATATATCCCATAGCATTATTTTCGATAACCACACAATTCAAGTTTTAAAACCTTTCGAAAGTGTGAAATACCTGGACATCCAGATATCTCCACGTCACATGCTAAAATTCAACAGGAAAATCTTCGAAGAAACAACCAACAAAATTTTAAAAAAACTTACATATTGAAACTGGAAAGGAAAAATAAAATAGAAAATTATAGAATGAATTATACTTGAAAAATTTGAGTATTTCTTACTCATTTCCCATCTCCACAAATCTCTCTTTAGCAGTCTACAAAGAAAAATTAACAAACTTATCAAGTCCTCATACAAGATATCATCAAGATGCTCCAACCTTATTCTAGTTAGTGAGGGAGGCCTAAAAATCTTTTTGCTTGAAAAAAGACAAAGATCATCTCTTGTAACTAATCTAATATCCAAACTCACCATTCCGTCAATCAGAAAATATCTCCATCAAGATATTAGATCAATACAAAAAAAAGAATCAATATGGTTTTGTCCACTTTGCAACCCAGACAAATTTAACCAAGACAATTGGCTCCTCAGTGCAGTTCATATAATTAAAAACTTCAAGATCCAACTGTATCCTCCAGCCTGCATATTTCATAACAACAATGCCATAAATTCTATTGGTTTCTTATTCAAATCACTTAAAAGCAATCTCAAAATTACTGCAGTCCATATAGCAAATGCACTCAATATTCAATTCATCAACCAATGCTTAGATTTAATAGCCCTACCAAACTTATATAGTTCCAAATTATTTCACATACAGGAATTACAAGATGTGATTCAGAACCTCACTAGTTCAAAAACTTTATCAACACTTTCTCCCTAAAGGGCATGTATGAACCTATCCCCAATCCAAGACCAATGTTTTGGCTGGTTAACCCAAGTCGTATCATTTGTTAAAACTCATAAGAGAACTATAGAATTTAGAAAAATTCACTTTTAAAAGAAAAACACTATCTAATAGACCAATCCAACAATTTTATCAAGTGCCAAGAATGTTCCTTAGGTACGAGTTGCAATAATTCTTGTTTCATCATTTTCACAACCACATTTGCATCATTCTTATGGGTATTTACCCAAAACTCTCCTCAACCAAAATTTCGTTTTAATAATCTAATTGAGAAAACCCTCAATATCCCTCAAGCACAAGAAAAAATCATAAAAAACATTTGTCTTTCACCAAATCCTCTCTTCCCTTCCCAACTTTCTAAGATCAGTCACTCTTTTTTTTTCTCTGTTCAAGCTTTCAAAGATGATGTTATTATCAATGAAACCAAAGTTACTCTTTCTACTTTAGGCACAGCCATAGCTAATATTTTTCTGGTAACTTATGATATTATTCAATAGTATCTAGTCTCATCGACAATCAAAATCAGAAACAATCAAGATATTCTTTAACAAGTCTCCAATGGTCCAAGAAAAATAGTCAAAACCAATCATGCATCCATAATTTTAAGAATTATCAGTTTGAGCACTCAAAAATCAGTTCGACTTCAATCAGCCAAACCCAAATCCAGACCAGTCATAAATGAAACTTTACAATAGAATACTTTTCTATTATACTTTATTGAAAACCTCAAAATAAACAACACCAATCTGGGCAGTAATACTATTTAATCCAAAAAAATTCTGAGAATCACAAAGACCTATATAATCTGTGAAAGCTTGTTTATAATCAAAACCTTTCAAGAAGCCTTAAATCCATATGGCTTGAAATTCCTTACCAAATCCACCAAGCAAATTAGAGGTACACAAAACAACTCCTACAGTGATCTCATATTATTCAGAATTAAACTTTTATCAGAAACACTTCCAACGCGAGCCTATCTTAACCAACTATATCCAGAGCAGTATCCAGATCACTTTTGTTCAAGGTGTGAGCTCAGAATTGAAAACATCAGACATGTTTTCGAATACATCGAAGTAGAGAACCATACAGCTTGAATTATCAACAGTATAAATAGCATCCTATATCCAGATCAAAGTAACAAACCTATAGATCACATTTGACAAGTAGTCAAGCTTTCGTGTGGCCTTATTAACAATATACATTCCACAGCAGATACTATTACCTAAACCAAAGCAGTTTCTGAAAGCCTTACACTACTTTATAATCTAATTTGGAAACCAAGGTGTAATACAGCAAACACATCTCCTACTACTGGAATTAAATGAGATCCAGACCTCTACTGATCAAAGATCAATAATAACAACAATAACACCAATCCAAAAAATTCAAACTAGGAAGCATTAAATTTCAGATCTAATTCAAATTTTGATAGTGAGCTAATGGTGGATCTTCTATCTTTAGTTACAAACAAATTCATTAACAACAATTACAACTCTACTCTATGCTACAAAAATTTAATAACTAACTTTAACAATCTTATTAATAATCCTGAGTAGGTATTCATAGCTACTTAATACTATCTCAGATATGTAACAGTTTTAATATTTATTTTCCTTCTTACTAAGATAGTTCACATAGGCAAGCTAGCATTAGACTTATTAATTAACTAGTTATATAAAAGATATTGTTGCTTTCTTCATATATAAATTTTAATCAATTTTACGATTAATAAAGTGATAATGTTTATCTACAAAAAAAAAACAAAAAACAAAATAATTATAAAAAAATTTTTATATAAATATGTTTTAGGTTTTGAAAAATTAAAAATAATATTTTTTATAATAAAACAAATAAATAAAAATTTATTGATATTTAAAATTCTTATTTTCTAACTGTATTATATATACATATATATATTATATTTATAAATTATAAAATTTTTTTTTCTACTTTAAATATTTATTTTAACAAATAATAATAATAAATCAATAAAAATAATTATAAGTAAACTTGTTTCTTATATTTTGAAAAAATCATTTTTAAAATTTTATTTAATTTAAATTATTATTTATAAAATTATACCTATTTAAAAATATTTTAAACAACATTATTGACTCAATGCCAAGAAGAACTAGTATCAAATATTAGTAGAATATACAATTTTTTTTATATACAGTATATAAAATTAAAAATAGAAATAAATATATAATTAATTGATACACTTGACTGTACATTTAACAATGACCAATAGAATGTTGTTATAAGTTCATACGTTTTAATATCACCCAGTTCCTTAAGGTGCATTTATAACTTTTGCTGAAAATACATACAGTATATCGTGAAATTCTACAATGTCAAGCGAACAAACGCCGACGCCTTCTGATTCAAAACCAAATAGTGGGAGTGGAGATCACATTAATCTAAAAGTGGTCGGAAACGTAAGTTATATTTTAGTAGAGTTTCATCCAAGGTGGCATGGCGCGTCGTGTTTAATCGTGGTCGATAATCAGGAAAAAAGATTGAAAGCGAGAATAAGTGAGAGAAGATAAGTGAAAAGAAAATGTACCAATGTCCGAGAGAAATGACACGCTCATGATCTTTAACTCTATTCTCGAGTGAAGAGACGCGTAGTGAATGTAATTAACTATTTTGTGATCTTTTGTTAAAAGGATCACAATGAAATGTTTTTTAAAATCAAACGAAGCACGCAACTGAAAAAATTGATGGACGCATTTTGTACGAGGCAGGGCAAATTGCTAAATTCGGTTCGATTTCTATATGACGGTGAACGCATACGTGAGGATCAAACTCCTCAAGAGGTATTTATTAATTCACTGTTCCTGTTACTTTAGAATAATAACGTTAATTTAATTTGATGTAAAACGACAAAACGCGTTAATTTAGTTGGATATGGAAGATGGGGACACCATTGATGTGATGGTCGAGCAAACAGGTTTCAATTCTCATTTATATTTATTTTTTCTAACAGATGATACTCGTTTCCACCATTTAATAATTGCTTATTTCACATTAAGGCGGTAGCGCTCTTGCAACACAACGAAATCAAAGTTAAAATAACAGATCGTATTTAGTAAAGTGCCATTTTGGTCTTTACCAATAATTCAGACGTTGTGCGTCTGTTGTTGATTCTTTATCAAATTCTTTATCTTTAAATAATTTTGCGCCATCGTAAATATAATATGTGTGTTGTTCTTGTTTAGTAATCAACAATTTATCAATTTAATGGTTTGTTCTTGCGAATGATGTGTATTACGTTATTTCTCACGATCAGAGCAGACCATCTGGATTTTAATGTAAATGTAGGAAGGGCACATGATATGTACCTCGGGCTTAATACCCGTACGTCACAATTATGTCTCTTGCATTGAGTATATTAACAAAGAACTTATTTTTAGATTCATTGGTTCTGTCGGTGAATAAAAATAACTTTTTTGAGGGACGGAAAATCTTCAATAATTGCCTTCCATCTGTTTGCACGTTACAAAAACAAACATGCTATAAAATTCATGTAACCACAAGTTTAAAGTCGGAACCTTTGCATAATTCGGTTAATGCCTCGATAACCATTTCTTATTTGTATCTCTAAAAGAATAACTAAGCCCGGAGAAAATCCCATGGCGTGTTTGTAAATAATCGTTGTGCATATACAGTATGTAAAATCAATACTCTAAAACGTTTATTAAGCAATTATTCATATTTCTTCTATGGATCAATTTAATGGTATAACCATAAGAACAATTAAAACTTCTACTCTAATTCGATGTGATTTATGTTTTATCGAAAGATTATAATGTGTGTGATTGGTAACATCTCGATTTCAAAAATTGGATATTCTTTTCGACAATGTTGTATACGTATCAACGTTTTTCGTATTGAATGATTTATTTTTCAAGCAAGTTAAATTACATTGAAAGGATTCTAACATTGCTACAAGATTTTTATGTTTGTTTCATAAAAATTGACTTTTAAAATATACAACGGTGACTTTAATGATGATACAAGGAGGAAAAAAAAATAATATACAAAGTTTTAGAATAAATAAACTGTTTGGGTTAATGGTAAGGATTTGATAGGATCACAGGTGCAAACAACTCCGTCGGCTTTGACAACGTAGGTTTCTGGATCAACTTCTATCTTTGGCAAGGAGTCATTCAATTTCATGTCTCTCTTTCCGATATTTCGGCAATTCTTCACGGCTTGCACCTTCTTCTTAAGTCCATACTTTTGAATTCGGGATTCGGTCATTGAAACTTGACTCACGAACGCATACGAATTCTTGGCCGCAGCGAGACCATATGAACCGAACATTGGCCTCGAGATTATGGGTTGCGTGGTTGGAATTGACGCATTTGCGTCTCCCATCTGTGACCAAACAATTATACCCGATTTAATTATAATCTCAGGTTTGGTGCCGAAGAAGGCTGGTGAGTACATCACCAAATCCGCAACTTTTCCAACTTCAATCGACCCAACTAAATGACTTATACCGTTGGCAATGGCTCTAAGATATGGGTGTTTGAATCGGTCTATTATTGTTTATTATTTCAAAATGGCAAAATTTCAAAATTAATAAATCTTACTTACGGATTGATTGTGTATTTAGCAACATAACGCTTGATTCTGAAATTATCCGCTGCGCCATCTTTGTCATTGCCCAATCTTCCTCTTTGTACTTTCATCTTGTGAGCCGTCTTCCACGTTCTGAGCACCACTTCACCAACCCTGCCCATAGCCTGAGAGTCTGAACTGATGATGCTAATCGCGCCCAAATCATGTAATACATCTTCGGCAGCAATTGTTTCGGCCCGAATCCTAGATTCGGCGAAAGCGATATCTTCGGGAATGTTTTTGTCCAAGTGATGACACACCATCAACATATCGACGTGTTCATCGAGTGTATTGGATGTGTAAGGACGCGTAGGGTTTGTTGACGATGGGATGACATTGGGCTCACCGCATACACGGATAATATCAGGTGCATGGCCACCCCCTGCACCTTCAGAGTGATAAGCGTGAATCGTTCGTTTTTTGAAGGCAGCGATAGACTGTTCAACGAATCCCGACTCATTGAGAGTATCCGTGTGAATGTTGACCTACACATCAATTCAATTGATAGTTAATAAATCAATTTTGAATTTGGGTGATGTTGGAAAAAATTGCTTCGTAATTTATGAAGTTCGTTAATTACTTGAACATCGTATTTATCACAGACACTCAAGCAAGTATCGATGGCAGCGGGTGTGGTACCCCAATCTTCATGCAACTTCAAACCCATAACACCAGCCTCGATTTGTTCTATCAAGGCGGCTGGATCTGATGCATTTCCTTTACCGGTGAATCCGAAATTTAATGGTACATCATCCGTGGAAGAAAGCATCATTTCAATATGTGTTTCTCCCGGAGTGCATGTTGTCGCGTTTGTTCCAGTGTTAGGACCAGTACCACCACCAATCAAAGTTGTGATACCCGACGAGATCGCCTAAGGAAAAAGATACAATGACTCATTAGACAAAAGGTTGGGGATGAAGATAATTCGAATTACGGCAATACCTCTGGAATAATTTGGGGACAGATGAAGTGGATGTGGCAGTCAATCGCACCAGCGGTGAATATGTGACCTTCACCAGCAAGAACTTCGGTCGTGGCACCACAAATCATGTTGGGAGTCACACCTTCCATCACGTCTGGATTACCAGCTTTACCGATTCCTTGAATTCTCCCATTCTTGATACCTATATCTGCCTGATTGGAAAATCAAGTCAGAAGTCAACAACATGTGGATCTTGAGACTTTGAAGTTCTGATTCACTTCTAACCTTGTAGATTCCAGTCCAATCGACAATTATGGCATTCGTGATGACCAAGTCCAAGGCTTCTTTATCGGTTACAGATGTCGATTGACCCATACCTTCCCTCAACACTTTACCACCGCCAAATTTGCATTCGTCTCCGTAATGAGTATAATCTTTTTCAATCTCTAGCCACAAGTCTGTGTTTCCTAGTCTCACGCGATCCCCGGTAGTAGGACCAAAAATATCGGCGTATGCAGCTCTGTCGATGGTGTAGGGGGTACACTCCAAGAATTTGTCAACATGTGGGGTATGTTTGAATCCTTGGGCGGTCAGAGTTTTGACGATATCATCGACCTTCGAGATCTTGACGGTACCACGCGCAATGTCATTTCCACCTGAGATGTGCTTTTTGCCACCGATTTCGACCAGAGTAACGGTCTTGGTTTCACCAGGTTCAAATCGTACGGCGGATCCTGCAGGGATATCGAGTCTCTTTCCATATGATAGACCCCTGTCGAAGGATAGAGCTGGATTCGTCTCAATGAAATGATAATGAGAGCCGACCTGTGTGGAAAAGATTAATGTAATATTTACCGAATGTACATTGATAATTCTGCAATTAAAATTACGACTGGTGTCTAAAAGCATACCTGGATAGGCCTATCTCCACTATTGGTTACCTTAATGGCAACACGTTCGCGTCCTTCGTTCAATACAATTTTTCCTGGCTTGACCACAATCGCACCAGGACCAGATTCTTGATTCGCTTTCGGAGATGGTTCCGGAAATTTTGATTTATCGGGAATCGGCAAGAAACTTCCATAGAGAGCAAGCTCCAAATTTCCGTCGAGCGAAGAAATTGGACTGTGAACTGTTACGAGATAGGTTCCGTCCGGAAAAGTGCCTTCGACCTGAACTTCATTCAACGTCTCGATAACATCCTCTTGAACGTGACGTGTGCCAAGCATTTGTTTCCCCAACTGCATTAGGTCAGCCACAGAGTTGGTTCCGTCTCTCATGAGTTCAATTAATTGAGAAGCAATAAGAGCGGCAGCCTCGGTGTGGTTCAATTTTACGCCACGCGCGAGACGCTTCTGGGCGAGAAAACCGACCTGGTGAAGGACAAGTTTGTCAAGTTCGCGGGGTACTAACCTCATGATTCCGAGCAAGAGGTTGAATAAGGTTGGACTCTATGTTCCTTTTTATACTTGATAAAGAATCAAAAGGATGAAGATCTTGAATCAAAGATATCCTATAATTGGATGCGTGAAACGTTGATTCAATATACCGTGAGAAAAGATTGTACATCTTGTCTTTCGGATTTCAGGTAGTCCCCCGCTGATTATGATAATCCGAAATCTGATTGGGTTTGGAAACCTATTTTTAAAGTATTTTGTGTAAATGAGGACATCACCATAATTCGAAATTAGCTTTTCGAAAGAAAAATGTCTTCCCCGAAGGAAGTTTGTCGTTTTGAAGATCACATGTCAGCAAGTGCCACGACCGGAGTAGGCCACTCGCATTCTCACTCGCATGGTGACCACGGGCACACTCACGAACAATTAGATCACCCTGGTAAATATGCCGAAAGGGAAATGCCTAAATACAAGAACCGAAGCTGGAAGGAAAGAGCCTTCACCGTGGGAATCGGCGGGTATTTTTACGTTTTTCCATTCACCCGTTTGCTTTACATTCAAACTTGAAGTTAACTTTTATTTATTTAATTATTTTTATTTTTTAAGCCCTGTCGGTTCCGGGAAGACGGCGCTAATGTTAGCATTATGTAAAGCTCTCCGAGATCGTTACTCCATTGCAGCAGTTACGAACGACATATTTACCAGAGAGGACTCGGAGTTCCTCGTTCGTAATCACGCGTTACCGGCGGAGCGAATTCGTGCCATCGAAACTGGTGGTTGCCCCCATGCTGCCATCAGAGAGGATATTTCTGCCAATTTGAACGCTCTAGAGGAACTTCATGCCAAGTTCAATGTTCAATTGTTGTTGATAGAAAGTGGCGGTGACAATTTAGCCGGTAATGGGAATTCTCTTTTCGCAAGTCACTTTTGTAAAATTCTCGAAGCTTTATTGGTAATTTCTCGTTCCATCATTTAAAAAAATTCACAACAAATTACAGCCAATTATTCCCGTGAATTAGCGGATTATATAATCTATGGTATATTCTAAATCTGTACATTTGTAATTGATACATGCCAGAACCTGTCTAATGATGATAATGATTCTAAAATTAGTAATTGATGTGGCGGGAGGCGACAAAATTCCTCGCAAAGGTGGTCCGGGCATCACCCAGTCCGATCTATTGATCATCAACAAGACAGATCTCGCCGAAATTGTTGGTGCCGACTTGGGTGTCATGGAAAGGGATGCACGAAAAATGAGGTTTGTTGTCTATTATCATTATTATGTGAATGATCTAGCTTTTCGGTCGCGTTGGCAAGTAATCGGTCATCTTTGAAACATACAATAATAACTAGGGAAAGCGGACCAACGGTGTTCACCCAAGTGAAAAATGGCGTTGGAATTCCAGAGGTGGTTGAGTTGATTTTAGGAGCTTGGCGGGCAAGCGGGGCGGAGGATTGTTGATTAATTGCTTCTTTTTAACCTTGTTCACCTGTGATTCAGGAATTCATTTCATAATTTAATCAATTAAAGTTTTTAATTTTCACTACAAGTTTCAATGATGTACCTGAAAGACCTCATAATCATCAACGTAAAAAGAGGGTATCGGGGTAGTCCGATTCTGTATGTAATAAGATTTCGGTTCATAATTTGACCGTGAATTTTCATTGCAACGATCGCTCACGGATAGATCGGGGTATCCAAACGTCGGCCCACGATTTCGATCTTGATAGATAGCATTGTCCGGATCCTTCACGCGATTGAGCTCAAAGTTTTCAGGATCCCGACTTGCGTCCATCGAAAACACAAAACTGTCACTCGTTGAAATGTAGCCAGTGAGATAGTAATACCAACCGAGAGGATTGTAACCTCCGATCACCTGAGAGTGCCCCCGAACTTTGATGACAACCACGCAGGCACCGCAATTATCGCACCTCGCGTGAAAATCAGCGGCCGAAAAACCGTCACGGCTCGCTCTGTACAATAATCTCCAATTAAATTCCAATCTTTTGCTGTGAGTGTCTAATCTTGAATTGTAGGCGCACTGGGATTCACCGTCATCATCCCCCTTTGCCTGTATCCATGATTCAATAAACGATGCGTGCTTATTGTTGATGATGACCGATTCGATGGGTAATATGCGAGGGGGTAAAATCAAGGATTTTGGTTGATAACCTTGTGATAAGAAATATCCATAAATATCGTGTTTCAATGACTTGGGTAAGATTCTCTTATAAGGCAACACTTTTTTGAAATAGTCATCAGAAGAGATATGGAAAAACCTAATGAGCGGGATGCACTGATGTAAAGTGTTTTCAAGCGCGCTAAAGTGATCACGCGTCCAACTTTGAACATCCGAGTCTTTGGGCAAAGAAGGTGTCTGAGCAATGCCCCATCTTATCAAGTGATCCCAAATTTCAATTTCATCCATCTCCAAGTCATCTCGCTCTAACAAAGAGACCAATACGTGACTCTCCAAGGAAAAATAATGTTTGGATTCAAACAGAAATCGAGGATCGTTTGAGATTATCTCGAGACAATAATTTTGAAGTCTGTCGCAAGTGTCATGCCGAAAGATTGTGTGCAAAACTTTAACAATGTTTTTTTGAAGCCATTTTGCATTATGTTGAATAAGATAATCTTGGGTGTGTTCCACCAACTCGCCAAGGATCAGTTCGTCCGCCGCGACCAATAAGTCAAGGAGATCAAATACCTCCTGCCTGTCAAATTCTATCACGCCTGTGTACACATAACTTTGACAAATACAAACAACAATAATTTAAGAAACCAACAAAAGATATAAAAAGGTCGTTAGAAAAAGATAAAGTGCATACTTCAAAATAATTTGGAAGACACTGGCCGACACGTTAGGTTTGGTCAAGATGATCAAGCCCTTTTCATCATAATTTTTTGCCCAATCTTTTGACAAGGCGGCACGAAAATAGGGAGAACGCGCAGTGAGTAATAAAGAATGTACATTGAATTCCGTCTCTCCGTCTTCAAGATCACCACCGACTTTTACTATGACATCGTAATTCTGAGAATTTTCTAGCAATGCCGCTAAATCGTTTGAAAGACCGGCGTAAAGCCTTGATGTCATGATTCACAAGATGTAGGTGTTAAAAAAAAAAAAAAAAAAAATTTATATAGTGTATATTGTTTTTCACTATCTTTTTATTTATGTATGCTGTTTTTTTTTTTTTTTTAGCCTTAAAAAGTCTTGCTAAATACAGAGATGGAAAAAAAGGATTAAAACTTTTTTTGGTTAATAAATAAATTAAACGTATTTTATTCGGTTAAACCCCAATTCCTAATGCAACACAGCATGAGTAAGAGAAACTTTTTTTACTTTTTTTGTAAATCATTGATTAGCATGTGATCCGACACACATTTATGCGAAAATCTCTGGGGGATCGAGATTCCCCTCTAACCATAGAAATGCTAACTAATAATGCTAAACTAACTAGGACAAAAAGATAAAAATTTATTTGGTAAGAATAAGATACCGAATTTGCATGAATCGCCTGGACTGAAAACAAAAAACGATATACTAATCACATAATTTTCTGGAGGGTCCACCACCATCTTTGATAATCCGAAGGTGTGCGCACGTTTTCTCTCAACTTCTATTCTTGAGTGTTAATCAAATATAAAATTTGCTCTTTGGTAATTAACATCAAATCGCTGCCACCAGACCAAAGGGCATCCAGAACCCATTCAGCAGCCATTCCAAGAGCTTTAACCAAAGCGACAATGCAAACCACCGAGAAGACGACTCCAAATACGAGTCCAAGGAGCAATCCTATGCCGCCACCGACAAAACTTAGAGCGAGCGGCGTTCCAACACCGCCGATAGCTGCCAGCATACCAAAAATCACAGGACCAATGAATAGCGAGACGAAAGCGGCAAATATCAAGGTGCACAAGTAAAAGTAATGCCAGATTGGGTGATCGGTTCGAAGTTCATTTGGATTAAGGAGATAGAATGCGAGACCCTTGCTGGGTCCGCTAACGTTGGACTGAGTTTCATTTATCACGAGGGACCGATCGAATTCATTGTGAAATCTTGAAAAACTTTCATGGCTATAACCGAAAGCTGCGGAAGGATTCAAACATTGTTAGACAAATCCCTTGAAAAATCAGTGCGTGACATCAATAAATGCTACGATATTTACAGGAATCTGGATTTTTCGTGGTGGTAGAGGCGGTGGACGACATTTATGATGAATTGCAACGTAATGTTTTGAATATCGTCAACAAATAATAATAATAATAATAATAATAATTGGAAGATGAAGTAAGTTGCCTGGAGGAAAATGCGAATGTGAATTATTTATATAAACGCCTGTAGGGTTATTTTTCTTTGTCTTGGAGGTTATTGCGGGGGCCTTTTTTGGTATGTAAATTCGCTACCAGCATTATGTCATTCACAATGTTGATCATTCTATTGTGAGATTGTCACACTCTCCATCTTTGACCAGTATATTCTGATAAGCATGTTTGCCCGCATAAAATAAAAAACATCCCACATATAATACTCACATGCAAATTTGGCTTGTGAAGACACATGAGAATTGCAGGTTTACAAGAAATCTGTTACATTTAAGCGGTTGAAAGGTTCTTCGTGAAAAGCAATTATATTTCTTTAAATTGCCTTATGCGTGTCTGCTATGGTTAATGGACCTGCGACGCTTCGATTTTGGAAATAACGAAAATTATTCCACCACCCATCATAACGAAAAGATTTGGGTTGGATTATGCACGACCTACAGTTATTAAATCTTACCCTTACGTTTATTGCCATATCTGAAATAATTAATTTCAAATGTTACCGTTACAATAATTATATTATAGCTAGCGCGTTGATTATCAACCAACAAATGACCGAATGTGATTCTTTATTCTCCCGGTACGTACTAAATTTTTATATATATTGTCATTGTATGTTATATATGATAAAATATGTTAAAAAGTCATGAACCCAAAAGAGACGCTCCAGAGATGAATTAAAATATGCGGGAAACCGTATTTTGTATTAAAATATGGATCATTTGTTAATGATGTCACTGCATACGGTAATTAAATTATTGTGATATAATCTTACTTATGGAATATTATTAATACAACTGACGGTTTTTCTGAATATTAAATATTTATTAAAATTAATATAAATAAATATTTTTAATCCATAGGCGTCGAAGGTCCGTTTACTATTAAAAATATACTGTATACTGTATCGAGGTCAATCAATTATATTTTTTAAATTCAATATACTGTATACAGGTAATTGAGGTTAAAATAATTATTGTTTTATACACAATGCATTTTAAAAAATTTCATAACTCAAAAATATAAAGGCCTTATTATTGAAAAGGTAAAAATAAAAATAAAAATAAAAATTCAAGTTTGAAATATTAGGTATAATCGAAAAGATTAAATGCCGTGTGTACAGCATATTGGAATTAGAAAAAATTCTTTAAACATACGTACAGAATTGAAATGATTATTTTTATTGGTGAATTTTTTTATATTATATTGTATTAGTTTGAAATATGGATTTTTAAGATAATAAAAAAATTTTTTTTTTTTGCATTTTGTATAATACTTTTAAAATTAAAACCTTGCTTAACTTTAGGAGTAAATTGCATCTTTCAATTCAACAATAGTTTTACATAGCGTTAAGCCTTTGTATATGTGTTAGCCACTTTAGGTTAATTTTAATATTAAACTTGTTATTAGGGTAGACAAGAGATACACAAGTGCGCTTATGTTTAGGCAAAATCAATATAATTATTTACAATAGAAAAATACATTCATATTCTTTTGGGCAAAGAATGCTCTCAACAATCGTTAAGTAATTCGGCCAACGCTAAATTACGTTGCGTCTATTTGTAACATTTTTGTATTTATACGATTTATGTGGCAACTTTTCTCATTTCGATGCATAATTAACAAAGAAAACTTTGAGAAATAAGATCTGTTCTTAATGATTTATGTAAACGGCTGCATTTTTCACCGATATATACAGTAACATTGCAATACAGTAACTAAACTCTACATTTCGAGGTTAGCTCCATTACCATTTTTTAAATGGCAAATACTTTCCTTCGAGTGTAATCTTTACTCTCTCTTGATCATCTTTTTCGACCTTATTTGAAATAATTAAGCGTTGTAATCTCAGTAAAAGAAGACTAACGCAAAGAATGCTGTGATCGTTTCTTACCTTTTCAACATTGGCGGTAAAATCAATCGCAGACATGATGCCATCACCGAACTTGCAGTGTTTATAAAAAATACATAAAATGTAAAATTATATACAGTATATATAGTATATATTAAACATTGAAATCCAATAAACGAATTACCTTTTCATTGATAATAGCCTTTAACGGGTATCCGTAGACCTGCAAAAAAATATATTAAAGAACGACCTTTTTGAAACGAATTATAAACTGTGTGTACAGTATATTCAGTCAATTACCTGAATTATTTCATAGAGGCGATAAATCAATGGATCCGCAGGTGGTAAATCAAATAATCTTGAGTAATTGTTTATTATAGTATATTTAATTATTCTGTCAAAGATTATGCGTCGCTTTTTTTTACTCATGTACTCACCCTCCACGATTGGGGAAATAAGTATGCACATCGAAGCTATTTATAAGGTAGTTTTCCTGTATATCCAAAAGTACACCTAGTTTAACCAGGTCTGATTCTTCTGGTTTA
Organism: Acaulospora morrowiae; assembly: GCA_910591835.1. Taxonomy (NCBI): domain Eukaryota; kingdom Fungi; phylum Glomeromycota; class Glomeromycetes; order Diversisporales; family Acaulosporaceae; genus Acaulospora; species Acaulospora morrowiae. Next base: position 18,668 of record CAJVPV010000239.1, read on the forward strand.
GCCTTTTTTCACAATACAAATTTGTGAATAAGATTATTTGATGGACCACGTTAAAAAATTTTCTTTTTCTTAGAAAGAAAAAAGATACCTGTTCATAAAACACAGCAGCGACCCAGACTTCGTCTTTGCCAAGTTTTTCACCAATTTCCGCAAACCTTTTTCAACAAATATACCTTAATTGCTTACACATTGTATATCTCTCGATACATCATTCAAATTAAGAATATTTACGTGAGCTTTTTCTCTTTTTTGGCTTCAAAAAGTTTTATTGATAAAGGCGAAAGTTTGCCTTTGAGAGATGGCTTGAAGGGATGAAAGACATTCAATTCAATTATTGGTCCCAATCGCGCCGCATAACGTAATACTTACATTCATTTTGAAAGTGATGCTCAGGGAACAAGTTTGTGATAGAAAAATTTCACAATAGTTTCTTAATTTATAGGGAACTTACCGAATTTAACCTAGAGATGACAACAATGTTCAAATGACCTTGTGTCTAATATTGAGTTTAATTATTAGCAACATGTAAATATTTAAATAATAACCGTTCTAATGTTTGTAACAATTTTATTTTCTGATTATACGTACAGTATATTAATTATTTAAAATATATAAAATTTTTTGATTATTTTTCTTTAAAAAATCAATCTTTCAATAATTAATTAAAAAAGTTTTTTTTAAGCGAATCCAATAATTTTCATATTGTATTTAATTAGCTTAATATTTGCTGAAACCGATATATTTTTTTATTTCTAATATTAATACAGTATTACATCTTATTTTTTTTTTTAAAAAAAAAAGCAGCAATTTATAAGTATACCTCAATTTATTCTTTAGCAATTGATATCAATTCCGAAATAAAGATAATTTTATATGTTTATTTTATTTTATTTTATTGTCGTTATTATTGTACTATATCATTTATTCTATTTTTTTTGGTAAATAAATATATTACTACTCCAAGTCCTAGTAATTGACGATGTACATCAAGGCCTACATCGTTACAGGATTTTTTTTTTTATTCTGCATAATTGCGTAGTAAACTCATCAATGTCGAAAAATCAGGACGAACCCTTAATTGCTTAAAAATATAAAGTCTTGGTTTATACGACGATATTACTTAGAGAATATACACGAACTTGGCACAATTTCTAGTGAACGTTATAATAGAAATTTTATTTTTTATAGTTTATTATTCTTCTTATAAGTCTTAAAAAAATTCGTATCAAGTTCATTTAATTCGTAATTAAAAGAAAGTAAAATCGACTAATAGTAATTAAAGGAAAAGTATAATTGACTATATTACATTATAAGAAGTTTTTATAGTAACTGTTATATATAATTTAATTAAAAATAATATTTCCAGTAAAATTTCTTAACAATTTCACGAAACCACTAAATAATAATATAAAAAAAATTAATAAATATTGTCGCGCTAGTCATAAAAAAATGATCGAAAAGAAATTCGCAATATGAAGATTTAATACACTAAAGCCCATACCACTCAAAGAGAATCGGATAGTTTAAACGAGGAGCCGTATCGTAACTTTTTAAATAAAAACAATCTCACGAAATCACTAAATAATAATATAAAAAAATTAATAAATATTATCGCGCTAGATATGAAAAAAGAATTGATAGAAAGGAAATTCGCAATATGAAGACTTAATGCACTAAAGCAAGTACCACTAAAGCCAGTACCACTCAAAGAGAATCGGATAGTTTAATCGAGGAACCGTATGGTAACTTTTTAATAGGAGCAATAGATCATTTACCTCGAAATAAACCTTCGTCAACTCTAAGGTTAAACAGCGATAGGATACAGTCTTATACCACTCGCCCGTGAGGCAGTTACAGCAAGGAAGGTACGTAACCAATCCCTCATGCGAGACCAGTAGACCTTGTTACCCACAACACAGACTCGACAAAAGAAAAGGACGTAATAATCGTTATAAATAATACACTTATCTGTTTTCTACGACGGGGAGATTTAGGAAAGAGTGTTTTCCTACGGTGGTGAGGTTTTCAGTTTGGCAGAAGGTAAGAAGGAAACTTTTCTTATTGTGAGGAAGACTTTAGTCCGGAAAAAAAGTTCGTAATGAGGAAGACCTTGGTTCGGTAAAACGACTTCTCCAGTAGGAAAGATTTTGGTTAGGCAAATAACTAGGAGAGGCTTTTTTCATGGCGAAGATTCTGGTTCGGCAAAACGACTTCTCCAGTAGAGAAGATTTCGGTTCGGCAATATCTAGGAAAGGCTTTTCTCTTGGTGGAGGAAAGAGACTTTAAGTTTTCGCCATAAATTATTTAAAGAGGTGAAGAGTAAACGCGAAATTCTACCATTATATACGAAATAGAACGCGTAATACAGACTTGTTTATACACGTGAAGGTTTCACTTTCTTGTGTGTGTAATCATAACGCCCCAACCAATTAAAATATTTATTGAAATTGATGATCAATCAATAATAAGACATATATGCGCTAGCCAATCAAAAAAAATGCAATCTTTTGTAAAAAAAAAATAAATTTTTAGGTAAACATCATTTCTTTATTTAATTTGTATAATAATAGATATACATTGTAAAAGAAATAACATCTCTCATGTGTAATAGTATAACAAGTTAAACATTAGCTTGTCTACAGTAATTACTAGATTAATATTGAAAAGAAATTTTAAAACAATATATCTTGTCAAGAGACTTCAAGCAACTATGATTACTTATTTAGCATTGGAAGGTCAAAAAAAGTTGAGATAATTTGTAATTAATTTAGAAATATATTTAATAAAGTTGAATCTACTTTAGATATATGAGTCAACAATTATGGTAGGTATATTTATAATAGTAGATATTAATATAGAGAAGTTATTAAAAATAATTTTTAACTTAAAAAAAAACTCTTTCCCACTCCCCTTCTGCACTTGAAAATTTTCTTTTTAGGAAATTTTTGAGTTGTTTACTTTTTTCTTTGCTCTTCCCTTCCCCCTCTCCTTTACTTCCCCTCTTCCATATCCTTTTATTTCCCCCTTTCTATTTCTTACCCCTCTTTTCTATAGACTTCTTTATATAAAGCTTACTCCCTCCCCTTTCGTTTTCCCCTTCCCTGTCAAAGTTAGGTTTTTTTTTCTTCCTGAAGGTTTTCTTTCTAGGCCTCTCTTTTTTTCATAAAAACTTGCTTCCATAACATCAACCCCCTGGCCAGTCGGCTCCTTTTTCTCAAGACCATATGCAGAAGTGGTAATTTCTCTTAAGACGTGAGCTTTAGAATTTTCTCTCTTCCATGGCCTCACAAAAAAAGGACAGATGGTTTACCCTCTCCAAAAGATCGACATGGTCATCATTACCAAATCCGGTGTTGTTTACTTGTTGATGGCTAAACTAGATACATCTAAGAAACCGGTGTATAACTATTATTATCCGAAAGTATCCAAGGAGTTGCGCCCCACTGTATCCAGAAAAATATGACAGCCAATGCCAATGCAACTAACGATAAGCTAGGTTAGTTGCAGGTGTCATACTGGTGATTGGAGAATCTAGTAGAATAATACGTGAAGACCAGGGATTCTAGTTACCCTCGCAACACGAGCTGGTGACAACAACGAAAGTTCCTCGCTCACCCCTCCGACAATGTAGGCTCATTGTACAAGGTTAGATAGCAACATCTATAAGAAACTCCAAATTCATTACATCCGACAACTTCCTTCAACAACCACTACTATACGTCCAAACACTTTTCCCTCACCTTTCCCCGCCTTATACCGGTACTGGATTCTACTCAAATACTTAAATGGTGTAGCTATGTGTACAAAGCTTCTTATGAAAAGCAGCTGTCCCCTTCCCTACTTGCCGCAGATGTAGGCAACTGCCACAGGCCTGGTCAACCTGTAATCTGCCGCAATTCTAGAAGGGTAGAGAAGGTCAAATACTAGGTGGTCGGATGAAAGGCTAATCTCCACGAGACGTCTGTATCAGTGTAGTGACCATTTAATTAGTTAAGCAATTATCCAAAGAAAGTATAAGGTGGAACACATCTCGGCTTGCCATATATCAAGCCATATTTACTATTGTCAATCTTTTCAATAATTCTGAAGAATTTATTCAATCTTCAAAAAAGTCATTTGATAAATTTACCAATGAAACATATGCAGATTTAATAATACTTGTTATAAAAAATAGATTAAATAATTCAACAGAAAATCAAATAATTTTTTTTTAATAAACATTTTAATTTGGCAATTAGTCCTTTACCAAAAAATATTTAGCAAGAACATATTTTTATAAATAATATAAAACAACCAAATTTAAAATATTGCAAAACAAACATTTTAAATTATAATTATATTGAATATTTCTTATATTATTTACCATTGATTAGTTGTATTAAAAATATTTTAGAAATTTCTAATATTTCTCAAGATTTTGCACTAAGCTTTGAAATATTATACAATTCAACAGAGATATATAAAATTTTATTTAAATTTTATACTGTATTATTAAAATATTTATTAAATATTTTTCTTTTAAAGACTTCTGTAGAATTAGTTTATAGTAAACAAAATAGTAGAATATGGTGAAGGAATATAGAAAAGTCTTTACCATTTGGTTCCAAATTATTATCAATTATTTTATATTTTAATGCAACCAATTGTGATACTTTAGGAAAAAGTTTATTACATCTGATATACAATATATTATATTAGGTAATATACCAACATGGAGGTGTAATAAATCTAATGCAAAACAATTATTGGGATATTTTCCAATAATAAAATCTGGAAGTATAACAGAAAAATGATCAACAAAATTCAAAAAAATTATTCATGAAACATTTCACAAATCTTTAGAAATCTTTCTAAAACTATTAAGTACATTGCAAGACAGCCTCAACCTTTCAATAAAAAATAAAAGCTATTGATTTATTTCAAAACTATTTGCAATAATAGCAGATTGGCCAGAAGCATCAATTTTTTGTTTAATATATAAATCATTAAATTTAAATTATTCTTGTTACTTTTGTTTAATTACAAGAAATAATCTTGCAAATATTAATTTATTAGAAAAAGATATTATATTTAGAACTTATAAAAATATAAAAAAACACTTACAATTATTTTTATATTTATTGAAAATATTTTGAATTTCTTTTGAAGTCTTTTATAAGTATTTATAAATTTATTAATATTTATAACATTATTAAATTTTATTAATTAATTTTATAGACATATAAATATTTATGAAGCAACAATTTTTAATAGAATGTATTATTTTGATTTGGGATTTTTCTTATATTAAATTAAATTTATACAAGAATATTTAAAAACTTTATATCCTACATTGGTTGATAAAATGGATTAAAGACTCTTAAAGATTCCTAGATATCCTAATTTAAAAATTTTTTCACATGGAATTCAATTAATTGTATGACTTTGTGCAAAAGACTATAGAGATTTAATGAAAGTTATAGTTTTTATTATAGATGATATTTATAAAGATAATATAAAAAATTCAAATCATTTCATTAAAAATAGTGAATTAATGATTCTTTATAAAGAATGAAATGATATACAGTGGTATCCAAAATTATTTGGAATTTTTTTCAATATGTACAGTCATCACGGAAAGTATCGCCCGATCTACATATATAATGACACGTAAATTTAAATGTGACATTACACCCCTTTTTCATCACTTTTAAATGCTTATCTTTTTTGTTTTCATTTCTGTAATGTTAGCCAAATATCGTACACATATTTTTTTTCGTGTGACATGGCCCTACTTACACTGAGTTGACCGAAATTGATAAAGGAAAAATACTCGGTTACATGGAAACCATGAACGCGGTGCAAATAGCAAAAAAAATGGAACATGACCTCACGACAATACGATGGTTTATTGCCAAATACAAGAAAAATGGATCAATTAAAAATTTATCGCGATCCGGCAGACCGCAAGCACTTAAAAATGATGAAAAAAAAAACTTATCGAAGAAGCTATTAAAACATGACGCAAGTCTTTGCGCGAAATTGTGAATAATTTAAAATTTAATTGTGGATTAACAACAGCAGCAAAAACACTTCATGAAGCTGGGATTCGATCCCGTATAGTAGCAAAGAAACCTTTCATCAGTGAAAATAATGCAATCGTACGAGTAAATTGGTGTGAAAAAAACAAGAATAAATCTATCTATGATTGGTCACGCATCATTTTTTCGGACGAAACATGTGTCGAAATTGAAAAAATATCACGACAAATACGAGTTTGGCGAAATACAGAAGAAAGATTCAATGCAGAATGCTTGGCATCCACTTTCAAAAATGGTCGACATTCTGTAATGGTATGGGGATGCTTTATAGGAGAAATAAAAGGACCGTTAGTATTCTGTGATGAGTATAGAGAAAAAAAAGAAAAAATAACTGCAAAAACTTACCTGAGAATTTTAGAAA
>CAJVPV010000240.1:0-25107 GCA_910591835.1 Acaulospora morrowiae
TAACTTGCTACATATGTACGTAAAAGATTTTTTTTCTTTCACGATGTAAACCATGTTATAAACAATATCAAATAAAGAAATGATTCTTACCTATGAGGGGAAACCCCCCAAAAAAAAAAAAAAAATAATTTTATTTTAATAATGTAATCATTTTTAATTAAATATTTTTCAGATATTAATTAATTAGATTTAAATAATTTTTATAATTAAATAAAATTATAGATTTTTTTATATAATATAATAAGTATTATCAACAAGGAGATATAAGTAAAAATTGAATTAAAACAAATATAAAATCCAATAAATTTGTTTAAATATTTTTTTAAAAAATAGTTGTAAATTTAATAAGTATAATAATAATAATATGATTAATTTTTATGATATTAAAGAGATATAAATTATAAGAAAACAAAATAAATAAAACTTTTAAACTTGAATAGGTTTTAATCAAAAGTTTATTATATAGTACTAGTTTTTTTTAGTTTTTTTTAATGTTTTTAAACTGGAATTTATTTATAATAAAGAGTATAAAATATTTTTTTAATTAAAATTATCATAAATAAAAATTTTTTAAAAACAATTGCAATTAAAAAAATTTTTTTTTATTAAATTAAAATTTTTTTTTCAAGTTATTTGTTTTTATTAATTAAAATTGTTTATTTTTTTAAATTAAAATTGATTTATAATTATTAAAGTATTTTAAAATTAATTGAAATATTTTATGCAGTAAATATTTATTTTATTAAAAAAATTTTTTTAAACATATTAGTAAGTATATATTAATAACAAATTTAATAAAAGTTTAAATAAATCTCAAGTTTAAATATTTTTAAAAAATTTAAAAAAATTTAATTTATTTCAAAGATTTTTGAATGTAAAATAATTTGCGATTAATTTTTTATATATTTATTTTAAATGGTTTTATTATCTAAATGGTTTATTTATTTTATATTAACAATTTTTTACAAAGTTTTAAAAACCAAAATTTTTAAAAAAAATTTTTTTTCAAATAAAATTATAATAAAATCATAACAATATATTACATAAATAATTATCAAGTAAACACTATTCATAATATTTTCAAATATACAGTATATAAATACTGTATATCCAGAAACTATCAAATTTCTTTGTAAAAATGAATTTATATTTTCTTAATACAATGGTTTTTTTTATATTGATATTTATATTTTTTATTAGTAATTGATATCACGTATATGCTATATTTGTGTATTAAACAGAGTTTACTATATAAAAATAAAGTTGTATCTAAATTATCCTTATACAGTATATCAACTTATTGCTATTGACTTATCCGAAGACAGAAACCTGAGCTAATATATCAAGGCTCTATTAATATGTCTCAAATATAGAACCGATTTATTTTTACTCATTGACACAATGAAAGGAACAATTTTGATAAAGTAATTTTTGATTTCAACCAATTTTAAATATTTCTAATCTTCCATATTAAATAAAATCCATGATCGAATAATATATTTGATATTTTTTTCTATGGAAAAAAATCTTTATTTTTTATTTTTTGTTTGAATGATTATTTTTATTATCATATACCCTTGAAATTGAATTCATCTTTACTATGCATATCGTATCCCATATTCAAGTCCCAAAGTCAGGCCAAAGCCTAACTCTTCGTTAAATATTTAAGCAAGATGTTTCTGATACTGTTCGCGTTCCAATCCATCTCCATTTCACAGATCATTTTTACGAATTCACAATTCTTACACGTCTTTGATGTATACGCTTCAGCGTATTCACTGACCTTGTAACCCTTAAATTCTCTCGACTTATATTTGAAACCTGAAATGCGACCAAGTTAGCATCGCACAAGTAGTCTTTGACCGAATCTTTCACGTATTCTTCAAAACCATTATTAAAGACTCAAACTTGGAATCTTGTAATTTTTACATAATCAATGGGCTAACTGATAATAATGGCACCCATCAATTAAATTATGGATTCGTTGTATAATTCGTAGCATTTTTTTCTCAATTGAAATCTCTTGTTTTTTCTTTCCAAAACAAGATCTTTCTATAATTTTTAATATTTCTTGGATAATTTAAATATTTTATTAAAATCACCGTTATCTCACTCGATTAATTGACATATCCGATCATAAACATGCGAATTCCTGGATCGTGTGAGATGTTTTTCCCGAACGCCATTTTGATAATCAAAGAAACAGAAACACAAATAAAAATATCTCAGATGATTTATTGTTAGATTAATGTATTATTGATACAGTATCTGGTGATCATTCTGAGGTAATAATATTTTTATCAATTGTCGAATTGCGTACGAACGTACGGTACTTTCCTAGGGATCTCTTTTACCCAGAGGAGTTCGTTATTATAAAGCATTCATCTTTCCCGCACCATCTTAAGAACCTTGTTGTACGTTCATCTCACAGTTCCCATTCACATTCTTAGCTTTTCCCTTTCTTCAGGTGTTGAATAAATCCTTACCTTTTCGTGTTTTAATCTCTCTTTGCATTGTATCTTGCCGTGAAGATAGTAACGATTGATAATAGGTTCTTGATAATCCAAACCAAGTATTAAGATCTTTCATTCGACAAGCTCTGCAGAACAAACATTCCTGGTAACCACAACCTTTTAGATGTCTCCTCAGTGCGATCATTCTAAAATGGATGTGAAGCACTTGCGTTTTCAGTTAAACCTGACCAATGTTTCTGATAAGTTCGTGATCTGGATATTTTTCCCTGAGATTCGCATTGTCTGTCAAGGTCTGCTTTCTGTTTCTCTGAGCTAACCCATGCGTAATCGATCTTTTTATATTCATTTATCCTTTCTTGAAAAATCTCATATCTCTTGTGTTTCACGATACTTTGTTATTAGCATTATCTTGCTCATACAAAAACGGGACTTACGGCATTAATACTTTATAAAGAATATTGAATCATCAACAATGGTGAAGTATGATAATTTTTGGTAATAAAAAATATTTACTATTATTAAAAAGTACATACCGTGTGTCTTGGCATTGCGTGAACCTGGTTTTAAAGAATCGTTCGTTATAGGGTGTTTGATTCCAAGGATTATTAAAATTCTATAAATAAAACATAATGTTATTGCTGTATATGAAATCTTTGCCAACTACTTTTCAAGTAAATATTTACTTTTATTTTCTTTCGGGTAGAAATTTCGTATACTGCATATAGTACAGTACAGTACTGTAATACGTAATGACCAATTTTACGTAATAAGTCGGAAAATGCTAGCGCAAAAAATTGATTTACAACACCTCCGAGGTTCCGGCATTCGGAGAAATTTGTCATAATTCCGATACACTAATCATGCGGGCTGGGATTACAATATATAAGTAAGTACACATAACATGATGGAATTAGAATAACCTTTTTCCTGCATAAATCTCACAAACGCTAGAATAATAAAAGAAACCCATAGAAATTAATAAAATGGCAAAGTGGTTACAGGACGCAATTAATGAACACCATATAATCTCGATTCCCTTTGATAATTTTACAAAGCATGAGGTCATAACTAGAGGGGCATTCGGCGAAGTGACTCGAGCTTACTGGAAAAGTGGCGAAAAAACTGTGGCATTGAAATCATTAATTAGCAACCCTTCTTCGGACAGTGAATCCTTCAAGGAATTTGTTGATGAGGTTTGTTCAAAAGACATATAATTAATTAGAGTAGAAATTCCGTGTTATCATTTCCTAATTCTTTGGTGTTGATAAATAGTTCAAGTTAATCCGTTCGGTCGATTTTCATGATAATGTTATTCGATTCTTTGGCGTAAGTCAAGGTAATTTGAATACCTTTGAATCATCATCTGATCCTACATTTCTTAATACGTTAAACTTTTTTTCATCACCCTACAGATACCACGACATCAAAATATTTCATGGTCTTACAGTATGCCGACAGCGGAAATTTGCGAGATTATTTAAAGGAGAATTTCAGTACATTAACTTGGGAGAAAAAGTATAATATGGGAAAACAGATAACGAGTGGCCTTAAATGCATTCACGAACAAGATATAATTCATAGAGATCTGGTAAAAATTCATTTTTAATTTTTTTTCTTGATCATTTTGATTAATGGATCTTTATCAATCAGTCACTTCAATTTCGTAGCACTCGAAAAACATATTAGTGCATGAAGGCAAAATGATGATTACCGACTTTGGTCTATCTAAATCAAGTTTTGTTAAGTCAACACCTAACATTATTGGGATGGTTGCTTACATAGAACCACAATGTTTTAGAAATCCAGCATATGTTAGGGATAAGGCTTCCGATGTATATAGTTTGGGAGTTCTTTTGTGGGAGATATCAAGCGGCCGACCTCCCTTTGGAGGCGAAAATATTTTAGACATAACACGTAAGATTTCTGGAGGAGGCAGGGAGGATCCTTATCCAGGTACTCCCGAAGAGTATAAAAAACTTTATAAACAGGCTTGGGATAATGATCCGGCTAATCGTCCATCAGTTGATCAGATTCGATATGAGTTAGATAAAATGTTAGGTATCGACTCTCCACCACCACTACCACCACCACCACGAATTCCTCCTGTGGCAAATCTTCCTCCTAAAGTTCCAAGCAAAGAACCGGTTCCTGGACAAAATCCTCCTGAGCCCCCCGAAAAAATCCCCATTCCCGAACAGAAACCTCCACAAAAACCCGAAAAACCCGAGGAGCTTAAGTATGGTCAAAAAAATCCACAGGTACCACCGAAACCAATCGGTGTCGATGCAGCAAGTAGCGTCCCTGTACAAAAAAGGGTCACTTTCGATCAAAAAATCATTTCCGAACGATCACTCCAGAATTCTTTAGAAGAAACTCGATCGAATTATAATGAACCAAATTACGCTCATTCCCAGCCAGTAAATAATTATCACCAGGATACTAACACAAGTGCTAACTTACGAGGATCTACCACCTCCGACCTCTCGAATCACAATGAGTACGTCGATTCCAATGCAAATGTCTTACAAGGGTCATCACAGTCAAATACTCAATCACACACCCAACAATACATGGAAGCAATCAATCAAAATACCAAAATAGATCATCCTATAGCGCCAACTATCCCACCAAACAAACCTAAAAAAAAAAGCAAATCCCTGTTTTCCAATTCTACTCCCATATACAATGTTCAGACCAATCAGCACCCCGTCTCACATAGCGATTCTCAACAACGGTCCGTTCAACCAGCCCAGTCAACTCCCATGGGACCAATCGGTCAACATTCGAACCGGGAAAATTTCACGCTAGATAGAAATTATACCTGGGCATCATCGAATTCGACATTAACTCCGAATGAATCAAAATTTTATTTTAATCAAAATGTTAGGGGATCAAATACAGAGAACAAATCATCCCCTGATAATTTTGTAAGATCGCACCCGTCCGATCAGCAATTTTCTGGAAATGTCAACAATACTACACCGAATATACAAGTTTTAAATTCCCAACCTCATACGTTTTTATCATCTCAGTATCAAACCCAGCAAAATATACCAAATCCAATGACTGATGTTAATAATCAACAACCACCTAATTTTGCTGATTCACAATTTCATCATGGTCATACGGAATTTTCCGCGTCAGTTCAATATCACAACCAGAGCATTGAGAGAACAACGATAGGTATCAATAATCAACCACCACCTAATTTTACAAATCCACATTTCAACAATGACATCCCATATTCTCGAACTGAATTTTCGATGCCAGTCCAGCGTCAGAATCAACACGAGATCAATTCCAGTTTCGTGGCTCCACAATTTGTCAATGGCAATCACAACTTAAACCAACAATTTCAACATTCCTTGCCAATTCTACACCAAGCTCAACAAAATGTCAATTATAACGCTCATCTCGGTGGAACAGGTTTTAACAACCCACAGCCTATTAACAATAATGTTAATCAAAGCTTTGATTCAGTTAGTCATCCACAACCAACCCAGTTCCAAACTCAACACCAGGATGTCCAAAATTCTAATTTATACAACCAGCAGTATTACGCGAGTTTTGATCAAAATGGTCAACAGGTTAATTTTGCGAACGCCCATCATCAGGAGTTTCCCATGCAAAACCAAAATTATCAGGCACAAAGTTATATTATGCCGCCGAATCACACCGGTCAATTTAATAACAATTATGCCGAATCAAATTTAAATTATGATTCACAGCAACCGTATACGCATATGCCTGTTTCCCAAAATCCGAATATTCCCAATGAACATCGAGGATTTGATAATAATCTTGCCAGGGAAGGTAAAGATCAGGTCTTTCATTAATGATTATTAAAATTATTTCGCGTATTGTAAAAATTCAAAGGATTTTTGTAAAAATTTAGTTACGAATTCTCCTCAATCACAAATATATGTAAGTATTTACGAGGTAAAAAACGTTTACCTGTTTTTTTTTTTTTTTTAGAACAATCATTAAATTTTACTTTGTTGAAGGATCCACAAACGGATGTATATTGTAAAGAAATATTGGAACGTTTTACTAAAGAATACCAGAATATTTATGGCTACGAAGATCCAGAAAAATGCAATGCCGGGTATCACTGTATCTTTGGCGATGAAAAAGGACTGATTTATCATCTTAATATAGATGGTAATGTTGACGGTGCGTATAAGGTTATTGATATGAATGAACCTCTCGTATTAATTGCAGCAAAAAACTGTGGTGGGAAAAAGATGATCAATGTATTCCAACGCCTCAAGGAAAGAAATGCGGATTTCAGTGTGACATCGAAATTAGGGAAGACGGCATTCCACCTTTTGCTTGAAAACAAAAAACTTCGTAAAAATATAATTGAAAAATCGGCGACTGAAAAGTTTCAAAATAACATTAAAAAGATCATTGAGTTTCTCGCGGAAAATAATTGTGACATCAATGCGAAAGATAATAGCAACAGAACAATTTTATCTTATTGTTTAACTGAATCATACCATCATCAAGAACACATCCCCTTCATTTCATCGCTGTTAAAGAATAATGCGAATCCAAATATCCCAGTATATTTACCAGGCAAAGTCCATGCGCCCAATGCCTTGTTTTTGGCTATAAGATATCGTTGGCCTGTCGAGGTGCTAAAATTATTATCCATATATGGTGCTGACAAAGAGAAGGAAGATGATGATGGCAATGATTTGTTATTATTGACAGTGGCTCCGGAGAAGGGAAAAAAGCAAATAGAATCAATGATTTGGGTCTTGGAAAATAGTAGACGCGCAACCCAGGATAAAAATATTAAGGAAGCCCGAAAACATACCGAGCTTATGTCCAAAGAATGGAAGATACTAGTGGGGTTTGGAAAAAAAACGAAGAGTACATAGGTGAAATAATTGATGTCCAAATTATTATTAATTTCATAAAGTGGAATGACCTTTTTTTATCAGAATCAAATGAGAAAATACAGAGTATATTGATAGATATCACTGATCTTATTTTCTTCCCATTCATCACACATTATGTATATAACGGCAATGGTTTAAACCACTTTAAATGTAAATGAATAAACCGTTGACAAAAGATTTTTGATGTAAAGTATTTGTTTGACCAGTACACATTAATAGGATTTTATTATTTCTGATCATTCATGGTCATTCTTTAATGACATGCGAATTAAAAGGAGAGAATAAAGGTAATCGTTAACAGATGTTAACAGATCACAGATCATATCGCCTGATGGCAAATTATAAAAATTTCATTTTTTTCCAATTTATTCTGTCTTTTTATTAATAATATCAAAAATGAAAACTTTACAAAAAATAAACCATTACATATATGCGATATGCTGCGATTACATTACATCGTATCAAAAGTTTTATTCTTTTTTGCTTGTCGGTTTCCTCTTCTCGTATTCTGATGTCCCCTAGAAGAACTTGCACCGCGGTCTCCCGTGTCTATTGAAGAACTAGATTCGTTCGCATTTTTTGGATTTCTATTGTTTTTTCCGCCCCTCGAAGAACCAGATCCGTCAGTGCCTGATTCTTGGAATTTTGCGTTTTTTGATGCGCCACCAGTTGTTTTTTGTTGTTTTCTCAACTCTTCAAGTTTGGAATCAATAAATTTAAAAGAATAATACGCGTGGCATGCCAATAACGAATCGGGAAAATGTTCGTTCACTAATTCATCGGTAATGAACGAGGGCCATAAGTTCAGCGTTTCGTCCGTAAAGTATACGGATAGTGGATAATCCTCTTTAATCGATTCGCTTGATAAAAACCGGAGAATAAATCTTTTTAACGCTGAGGAGAAAACCTCCGCCGGAATCTTGGTTAGGTCCTCTGAATGTGTTTGATCGTAATCGATAGCTTTTGTAATCTCTTCTTTCAAATCATCTGTCAAATTTTCTTTATACTTATCACTAATGTAATTCACCACACCGTTTGCAAATTGCACTTCGATCAATTCGTATAAAGCTACCAAATTTTTCAATTTCAAGTTCACTTTTAACAAATTTGCAAATAGGTCGTTTCCTTTTAGAGTTGCCAATGTTTTCCATTTATCAACATAATCAATGATTGACATTTCTCCGGTACCAGTCAATGTCCTCTTCACAAAGCAGAGTAAAATTTCCAAACATGATAATAGTTCGGAAGCGCTGTCAAACGATAAGGAATCCGGATTATATTGACGGGTTATGAATGAAGAATTTGAGGTTAAGCCCAAAATACGGGAAACGTTTTCCGATGAAATTGGTTGTTGGGGGATTGAGTTCTTAACTTCGCTTAAGATCCTCATGTATCCTTTGAATAATTCCATGTGGAAGTGGAATGGCTCAATAAACATTTGAGAGTCATTCAAAGTTTCTATGTGAACTTTATCACTTAACAGTTGACGAGCGAGCAGTTCTTCGATTTTTTGGAAGTCATAGAATACTTCATTTCCTCGACCGGCATCCAGATTTCTTTGACTATGGCGAAGAATTTGATCATCCCATTTATAATTAATTAAATTTTCTGACTTGGCATGAGTTATTTGAATTGATCTAATATAGCGCTGAGCAGAAGACGAAGATGAGTCAAACGCACTGAGTTTAGTTTCACCCATGAAATTGAGTGAATGGGACCCGGAAGGGATAGCAATAACCTCTTGTAGGAAATCATTTTGTAGGCCAATTAGATATTCTAATATTGCGCAAAGATAAATTCCCGAATCTTTAGGCTCGACAAGTGCAAAAACTATCGGGGAGTCATAGTTTATTTTCGGTTTCTCCTTTGGCAGTTCGTGACACTGATAATTCTTAACTTTCCTTATAACCGCATTCCATGACCGAGCAAAATCGTTGAAAGCCAGGTCTATCATATTGGAAGCATCATGGTCTTCATTATCGGATAGGTCCCTTATGAATTCACGAAAAGTTTGCCTTTCTGATTCCTCTCTACTCAAACGGTATTCAAGCTTTGAAGACACCATCATCACAAACTTTACGATTGGATAGAGATACTTGATGAACTCCAAGTTTTCTGATCGATTGAAAAATACTGATAAGAAGGGGTGGACATTGACGTTATTCTCATCCGCAAAGTAATGAGCGCGTAAGCTTTGCAAGCTTGTGTCTCCGATTGCCCTCCACAAATCTTTTCACAAAGATTAATAATAAATAATGATGTCGTGAACAGAAAGAGGATAATAAGTTGATGATTAGATAAATATCTTACTTGGTAAATAAGTCCTCTGGTAGTTCTTATCCATTGGCATTGTCTGCTGAATTTCCCTTTCAATATTATTATTAGAACCTTGAGAATTCTTGACTGCATCATCTATCTGATTCCTAAATTCTATCACGGTCTCGGTCACATTTTTGACTTGCGGTGCAACATAGTTTTTCAAAAAGTCATGCTCCCACTCTTGTCGCTCAGCTGAACCTTTTAATAATAGCGTCTTTGGTGGAATGGAAGTCAACAGATTAAGGATGGAATGCAACAGTAATGCTAGGCCCTCATCTGATATGTCGAGAAGTTCTTTGAGAATAGTCCAATCATTTTGAATATGACCCATGCAGTAGATTTCGGTGTCAGTCGCAACATGATTGTTTTTCCGTAAGAACTCTAGCGCGTGAGGTACGGGAGCCCAAGAGCCAATTATTGCGTGAACAAATAGGTGTAGGATTCTATACGAAACCGGGTTCATTGATCTCACGCTTTCATTTTTTTCTTTATTGATTGGTTCCCCAATGTAGCCAGTTTGATCCTTGGATTTTGAACCCACTTTAGGTTTCGTATCCAACTTTTTCTGACCAGGTTCAGCTACGTGATTAGCGCCGCCGATAACCCTACGGCCTTTACACATAAACGTAAGTCAGATCGTTGAATGGTTATATCATTGCCAAATTACCTTGTCACTTACATTCTGGGCAAGTGCTTCGTCCATTAGTAAAACCGCAATTTCCGATCACGTACAAGTAACCGCATATGCATTTGTATCTAAGAAATATGAATAGGTTATCAAAAATTCGAAAGCCCTTGTTAAAGGAAATAAAAAATTTACCGAGTGAGCTTCTCCCCTGTTAATACATTATGTATGGAAAGTTAGATTTGACAACATAGCCATTGCACAATACTCGATAGAATGTTTGAATTCACTAACCGATGGCATTTAATATCAATGATTCGATATCCGAAGGACAAGTCAATATGTAAGATCCATTGCAATAATGTATGTTTTGTAATAAGTATGCGAGAGGTGAAGATTCTGACGGGATTGATGCGTGTAATGCAATTACATGACCAATTACAAATTTAATAAGTAGATCCCGAGTGCTAGTGTTCGTATTTATCCTCATGAGCACATGTTCGTCTTTAATAATTCTGGCAACGGTTTCTTTATAAGTGGATGAGATATGAGACACACTTCTGATCTTTTCCAACAAGAATTCCGCTGCCTGAGTTTCTGCTTGAGACCATTCCCGTGAGGCACGAAGCGCGTGAAGACGATTAAATATTAACCCAATCAACGCGATATGAGATTCTTTCGCATCTTTCTTGCTGAATTGTTTGAAAAAAGTGGAGTTAAAAGGTAACCTGTTATTATTTAAAAGTGGTAAGAAGGAATTTTCTAAAATTGAATAGTCGTCGCCGAGAGACCAGTATGGGTCAAACGGAAGTTTTATCTCCTGAGTATCATTCCACGATAAGCTGGAGATCCAGGGTAATGTAAATTGTTGTTCCTGACAGAACCGTTTGACATCATCCATGGAAAACTCGCGCATCCTCAAATCTCGCAAGAAATAGTATTTTAGAGATTGGACGAGCGGGAAATCCTGTCTTTGCATATAATCGTTGATTGTACCTATTAAAGTGAAAAGGTCAAGGTCACCACCTCCTACACGATTAATATCAATTGTCTCAGTGACATTGTTGTTTGGATTTGTATAATTCCAAAATTGATGAACGAATTCTTTCAAAAATGCTATGGCGGTCAGTTTCGATAATGGAAAACGATTTTCAGTTATTCTATTAAGTGCGTGACGGAAATAGTTTGACGAGTATGGCAGGTCATTCTTTGCAAAAAAAGTTTTTTGAATCACATCGCAGCACAGGGAGGCCATCCGTGTGTGAAGTCCGTTTTCACCCAAGTACCTATCAATAATATTCAATCTTGGAGAAAATTGGAGTGTACGTTCTGCATCATCAAGAAGACGGAAGAAAATATCCTTGTTCTCTTTGTCTTCGAGCTCAAATATTCGAAGTATGATGATACTCATGTGTGGGAAGGGTTCTATCGAAAATAAGTACTCGTAAAGCGTCAGACGAGTATCCGATTCTATGGGCACTATATCAAGGTATTTGGTAATGAATAGTCGTCTTGGATAATGATCATAATCGCCTAGAGAGATCAATACCGTATAGGCAAATTGTGATGACATAAATTCATTGTTTCCTAGTATTATAATATTTTTAATAATGTCTGTGTGAATGGACTTCACAGATAGTAGATCGGATGATATCTGTAATAGGTGAAGGGATAGAGTTGATGTTCCGGGAATCTTCTCGCAAAGAGATAAAACCCGGGTTGCTTCATGCTGCCATTCGTCATAATCATGTATTTGACCTTCACAAAATTTACTCAATAACCCTTGGGATGCCGACTCGATCAAGTGCTCATCCAAGTTCATTCCTTGGTGAATGTCGTTCCTTCTATATTTGATTGGACACATCCTTGCCAATTGAAATTCGACCAAAATGGTATTGACGTTATTCCACCAGTAAATGTGGAGCAGGAAAGGATTCAGAACCTTATCAGGACCAAGCTTTTTGTGTAGAACGTATGAAAGAGCATCTACATGCTTCCTGATGGGACAGTTTACGATTAGAAAGTCGTCGAAATATAATTCTTTGTTAAATTGAATTGGTGAAGTTTTGAAGTTTGGTACTGAATCCAATAGATTCGTTGTAAATGATTTTGTATAATCCCTGAGGATATAGTCATGAATCTTTCCGTTTTCCGGATCAACGCAATTAGGATCTTCGCGAAGCTTATGCACCTCATCATCGTATAGTCGTTTAAAACCGTCAATCTGTTTCATGAAGTAGTATGAAAATGGAAACTTGAGATTATAAACTCCTGATGTCAACGAGTATCCATCAGGCTTAGGTTCCTGCAGGTCTTCTATTGAGATGACACTTTTGTCCATAAACATTTGTCTCCAGAATCTAAGAAGCTTTTCATTTTCCTCTTTCTCCATCTGATCAGACTTTTGAAGATTGAGAAATGTGGATATGACTGATAATCTTTCAAGTGCACATAACAGTTTTGCTATTGGTTGGCGAACTAATGTTCTTATATGAGCAGACAATGCAATAGCAAATGACGAATATGGATAAAGACTTTTCTTGTCAGAAGCAACATTATACTGCCAATCGGTAAAGGTTACCGTGTCTCTTAGCCAGTCGATCGTTCTTTCTTTTAACAAATTAATAAAATCCGGACTATTTCGAATGTCAACGTTAAGTGCTCTAGAGGAAGGTTGTTAAAGGTTAAACCGAGGTTAAGAGAACCGAACCATACAAATTAAAAAATTAAAACGCAGATTGAATCTTACTTGACATGTTCTAACGATGAAGTCGTTGACGGATACTTTATGCAAGACAAACACCACAGTAACTCTTGGTTTAAAATCTCTTCGAAAGGATATACTCTCTCGATTATTTCTCCCAAATCTCCATACAAAAGCAATGATAAATGTTTATCTTGCTTTGCTAAAGTCTCGATGGTGACTTGATGCCAGCCAGACATAAAATTAAATCCCACAAATGACGAATTAAGATCACGGTGCATGTGAAGAATAATACATGCGTGTTTTGTAATCAGCTCGGCATCATCCTGCTGATAGTATTCGTTTCGTAATTGTTCGATTACGAACTTTGCCAACTTAATGCATTTTGCATTTACTGTAGTGGTGTCACATTGCAGGACCAACAAGTCCTTTTCACGAGAACTAAACCAGAACTTTTTGACTTGAGATTGAAACTCGGTTTCAGTCTTGAATGTCGAGAGCTTAATGACCGAACACCTGGAAACTCCTTGGAGGCACATTTGGATATCAGTGTTGATATTGGAAAAGGTATTAATGATGACTTGATAACCTCTTTCACTTGCATTCGTATCAAACATGGACTTTTCAAGTACGTCAATAAAGTAATCAGAAAGATTCTCATGCTTCTGATCACGAAAGTAAACATCTTTCCACTTTTCTATTTCTTCAGTCGGCATAGATGAATTTTCTGCACGAACGATCCCATCAGAAGTGGCAATCCAAATCAAAGTCTCTTTGCACTTCTCCAAAATTTCCTCATCATCTAGTTGAGGATAATTTTTCTTTACATAAATTACCAAACTAGGGATTGTCTCATCGGGGTCAAAACCTATGAATAGATCATTTAGCGTAAATCTCTTATGGGAAGGAATGAAATTCCCGCTTCCCGAATAAGTCGACATTTGTTTTGCCCAATCAGTTAATTGGTCAACCAATTCCCTTTGGTTAATCGTGAGAACGTCATTCATCGTCATTCTTTGCTTTTCAAACCGATTCAAGAGTGGAGGATCCGCATCTGGTAACTTCTTTTCGTCCATCACGAGAATACACCTAAAGTTCTTTGCAACGGATCTTAACAATTAAACAAATAATATAAGTAGCTATGCTAACAAGATTTGAATTCAGCGGGTTAGTCTAGTAGGTGAATGAAGGATTTGACACTTACAACATAGGATTAGCATAAGCTCCGAGTGCGACGCGGGTATAATATTTTGGATCGTCTTTACTACCGGCGACAATGTAATTTTGATTCCATAAATCATAAAGACTTCCTGTGAATCAAATGATACAAATTAACGTCTTAGTTCTATAACTTTAAATTTACACGGAACGTCATCAAAGGCAATAAATACCATAGATAATATCTAAGTCTGTTAAGATCAAAGGTCTTCCAGCTTCCACGCACATCTAGGATAGAGACATATGTTACAAAAAAATGAAATCTTTACAAATCCATTCTCCTCGGATTCAAACACGAAACAAAATTTTTTTACCATAATTCTACTTAAAACGGTATATGAATAATCATCACGATCATTAGGAAATTGAGAACCAAATATGATCACTGGATCTAGGTCTCTCTCTCGGAGTTTGAAGGTCAACAGATTAACAATGGAATCACTTTTACCAATTATCATAAGGTGCCTTGCGCTTTTATCATCAAGATTCTCATAAATCAGATGATCAACCGGTATCGGTTTATATGACCAGCTTTGGTTTCTATTAAATGAGGATATCACTTCGCCAAAATATTTTTGACATAATTCTTCTTGTCTTTCTGTACCACCAAAATTCCTCGCCAACGACATCTGGATGTTTTCTGGCTTCAAATCCACTAGCGACAGACTTTTTACGAGTGAATAATAGTCACGAAGACCATGGAAATTCCTGAATTCTTGACCAGTTTGTTCATATTCCGAGTAGGCTTTTGCCAGAGGTCTGAGAGACGATTTCTGAGCTTGTTCCGTGCCGTTATCCAACAAACGAACCGCAATGTCAACGAGGTCCTCCTGACCTAATTTTGGTCTGAAATTTCGTGAATCGCAAAGATAATAGTAAGAGACGAAATACTGTTAATCAAAATTGATTATTGTAATAAACTCAAACTAACCTTTGGACCAATAAGGCTCGACTGCTCTTACTATTATCTAATCTCCAGTTACTTATCCCTACGACAGCCACAGTTGGTCCATCTGAAGGGTAACTTGGCTCAAGCAACGAATGAAGAACCTTCAATGGATTATATGGACTAGTTTCCGCCAGTCCAACTGCAACAAATATTTGACGTGAGTGAAAATGCAAAATTGCAATTTCTAGAATAATTAAAAAATATCGACAAAAAAAAATTTTTTTTCACCTTCATCTAACAACACCACACTAATAACCGGAAATTCTTCTGAACTGGTTTTCTGATAATTATATGCTTTGTCAAAAACTTTAAGTATACCATCGGAGGTTGAGGATGACGATCCTTGATGAGGGATTAAATACACCTAAAGATGAAAAATGACATAAATTAAGAATTGATTAATTAATGAGAAAATAATGAATAAGTCAGATAAATACCTGCGGAAATGTTTTGAAGTAATCGTCATTAGAATCGAAACCACGTAAATTCTGACTCACGAGTCGAATGGCCAATGATTTAGAAGAACTGTAAATATCGATAATCGTAAGAACTAAATGAAAAGGGGCAAAATCGATAACATCTGATTAATTAATATAATAGTTATACCCACCCAGGTGCCCCGATGACGAATAACGGAATCTTAGTCAGAATACAAACTATCATGACTAAGACATTTTCCAAAAGGGCATCGTTTTTTGCAGTGTTTGGTGGCAAATTCATCCGATTTAAATAATCCTCCTGTTCGAGACGGATTGTCTTCTTGAACTCGTCTGCTGAGATATACATTTTTGCTTTCTGAAGAATTTTACACATCTCCTTACGATATTCGGTACGCAAATCCTGCAAATATAGTCTGGATTGATAGCTAAGTCCCAACGCCAAAATATACGATCGAATAGAAACCGGTAAACCTGATGGTGGATATTTTGATTTCTTATTAATAGGTGGTCTATTTTGGAGAGTCCTGTAGAAAAACTTCATCAGAGTGATTGCTCTCTTCACATCGCGTAAGCTAACACTGTATGGTTCTTCAACTTTACGAATAAATTTTTGTGATTCGAATAATAATTCAGCGACTACGGCATGGTACAAGTTATCTTCGAGCTGAGTTTTCACCATTATTTCAATGTATTTTTTCTCATCATTCTCTTGTAGAATTCCGTAATCCCACACGTAGTCCAATATTTGATCTGGAAGAGGTTTCACCTCGTAGACAAGATTACTTCGATGAAATTCATGCTTTGACGTCGTTTGTAGACCTGCCTCACTAACGCTCTTCGTTCGTATACGATAAGGATTGCAAGCAGCAAATATTCTAACATTTGGACTTAACAGTTTTCCCAGATAAATCCGGTGAGCGATAAGATCAGCCAACAGACCGATGTGATTACAGGTGTTAATTTCATCGAAGAATAGCCAAACATCACGTTCATCAGCGTGAACCAAAGAATCCGACATGAACTGGAAAATTATTTCTTCTGTGATTCCAGCGTGAAGGTTAAGAGCATAGAACTCGACCTCCACAACCTTTGCTAGAAAACTGATCAAACTAGTCTATTGTATGTACACAATGAATCTTAGTGAGTATCTTAAAATGTTCTGATGTAAATTTAAAATATTAATTACCTTTCCGCATCCTGCCTCACCGCAAATAACCACAGGAATGTTAGCACGCGTTCTTAATAATATAAGTGCCATTTTCAATAAATTATCTGCCGACAATGCATAAGGTGGATAGTCAATGTGGTGTGCAGTTCGACGAGCAATTTTCTCTAATCTTTGTAATAATAAATCGGTTGGCATGTTCCGATAATCATCCAATCTCCACGGACTCAAATCATTATCGCGATGAGTGATATCTTGACTCCTCAACAACTTTCGAACGTTCTCTGGAACCCTAGTTTGATCCCGATAAAGTGCACATATGGAATCCGGAGCTTGCGATAAGAAAAATACCAATAAATGATTTGAGTCATCCCACGGAACAATATTCCCCAGTTGATCGTCCACCGCTTCATCCGAAATAGCTTGCTTCTGCGAAAGTTTTGTTCCAGTGGATCTTGTCGCAAAATCTTTAGACACATCACTCAATGCCTCAAACAAAGTCGTACGAGTGCCTTCCTCGTCTTTAACCATTAAACTCAGGTTCTCAACTCGGAAAAAAGAGCTAGAAGACAACCGCTATGAATTGAACACGAAAATTTAAGAATATTACGAAAGAAATTTATAAATTTATAAATATAAATTGCATATATGTTCATACCACCAGTTGATCCGCAAATACATTAATAAATATCTCGAGAAATCGAAATGATACGAGATCAGGTGAAATATCATTGAAAAAATGTTTTTCCAAAAGTTCTTGGCAACGTTTCGATGGCAGAGGCCTCAATGATCCTGATTGGAATGAAATATTCTTTTCATCCAGAACTTGCTTTTCATATTGATCCAAGTAATGACAAACCACCTGAACCTGGCTGTTAATCTCGCGAGATGTTAATAATTTGTTAATTCGGAAATATAATTTAATTGAATCCAAGCAAGAGAGGAATTTAATTGATTTCATCAATCTTTCATCTGTACTTGAGGCTACCTCTACAAAAATAGGTATGGAGGGCATAATCGCAATGACTCCTTTGTGAGAAACAATACCGAAGGTTAACAATTGAAACAAGAACATATTAATCTCTTCTGGGTTATCAGCAGAAATTATATTTATGTGCAACGAATCGATTTCTCGACTGAGTTCAAACTTATTGAACCTGCGGACTAATTTTCCGAAATCGTCTCCATCGCTAATGAGAAAACTCCTGGGAATTCGGTGTTTTCGAAAACTTTCCTGTCGGATCCATTCAGTTTTCCCTTGACCCGATAATTCTGAGGTCACACATATCACATCATTACAAATAATTTTATAAATCTTTTTCATCGCATCGGTGCTTAGGCCGTTGGTAGCACGAAAATCGGAAAATCGGTCTAAAATATGATGATGCGTTCCTTTTTCCGGACAACAAATCAATGCCAAGTAGTAGTTTTCTGACTTCTTTATGTATGACCTTATTTTCTTGACCAAATCATATTGCAACTTGAAATCCAACACCTCTAGGTTTGCCATACAGAATAAATGATCTTGATAACCATTGTTTGCGGCCAGGAAGCACCTTTTAATAAATATTGATATATCCTCCGAAGTTGTCGAAGAAGTGCAATTTAATAATTGCCAAGAACTGGGACATGCACCTTGATTGATTTGCAATGACATTATGACATTCGGAATTAAAAATTTGTCGCTACATGACGCTATAAATAGCTTCCCACGATCCACGAGGTCGGAAACCACACGTTCGCCAGTATCTTCCAAACTATAAGGATCCTTTGAAAGTGAACCCAGTATTTCATTTAACTTTGCCCCAATTCCACACAGAACTCTGTAATATTCGCCCTTTTTAAAAGTGAATCTTTTATCTCGGTATAACCGCGATCCGGCAACCGGATTAACATATTTAACAAGTGTCCTACAAAGGCTTTCGCAATTATCTTTTCCAGATTGATTAAAATAATCGAAGAACAGAAGAATGTGACGCGCCGGAAAGAATGTCAAATAATAGTACTTATCTTGAGCCGAATTAACCGCCGTTTCCCTAATTTCAAATACATAAACAAACTTGAGCTAAACACTTTAAATTATTTCGAGTATCAAATAGATACGCACCATGAGCGCAATTCATTTTCTAATTCACGGCGATGTTGTTTCAACTCATCAGTACCCCTAAGAGATACTTTTGACTCGCGATAAGAAAAATGTCCCTTTTCGATCAACTTTTTATTGTGGGGTTGTTTTCAAGGTCAGATGGATGTTAAATTACTGTACCGCAGTAAAGGAAACATTGTGCTCACCTCTGAGGATAGTCTAACTACATCCAGAACTATGTCGACCTGAATAACAAAATCATTCACTATATTCTCGAAAGGTTCATGTTCTTCGTCATCGATGTGATTAATGTCAACAGTGGGCTTTGCTATTAATAGGGCGCGACCGCGTAAATCTTGTAATTCTGAAATATTTATGACCACGATGCCACCTTTTGATGGATACGTTAGTGTTACGGAACATTCATAGTCATCTGATGACCAATGAAAAATATAATTTCCGATCTTAACCGCGTTTTTTATTCTTTCCTTAGCAACCTCTCCACGATTCGAAATGTTGTTATACATATTTTGCAGAGCCATATTGTTACTATTGCACAAAGTAATCTTGCTGGCTAATAGAGTGTTACTTTTCGCAACATGATTCAAGTCGATCAAAAAAGCTTGTAACGGGTAACCTTCAGCCGTATTAATCAACGGAATAAGAATTTGTTTAACCTGAATTAGAGATGATACGGTATCTTCCTGGACGAGCCGTCCTTCCGAATCATCAACTCCATTTATCAAATTTTTTAAATCTTCATCTGCAATTGTTCGCAGAAAACTAATGAAGTCTGAGGAAGCGGAAATCTCCTTAATCAAACTCCAGCAAATATCATTGTTAATATCAGAGAGTCGTTTTTCTAAACTTTCAAAAAAGTCTCGTAACTTCCCCAATGACAGGAAATCATCTTTGAGATCGTTATAGGATGTTTGCAACCATTCATCATCTTCCTCAAGATAAACTCTAAATATATGCACCACCTGTATAAGTTGATCTAATCTTTCGACCCATTGGGAAACATTAGAAAGATGCTTTAATGTTCTTATGAATTCTGAACTTTTTTCCCGTTGTAGATTCATCAAATCAAGTTCCACTTCAACGTCGGATACATTACTCCAAACAAGTGATGCATTGGAGAATTGGAGTTTTTCCCAATTCTTGTGTTGAGCGCATATTTCGGAATATTTTTCGTGAACACGAATCATAAGTTCTGTAATGTCTTGTACTTTTAAATTTCTTCCAGGATGAACCTCCTGTTTTAAGAAATTGTTGTATATATTTTTGAATGTTCGTGATCTGAAAAACTTGTACGTTCTGTTAGCGATGTCTTCAGAACTCTGGTGCATGGTCCAATTATTGGTCAACAATGCATCTTTTAGTTTAATTTGACGCTTCAGTTGATTTCGCAGGCTAATATCGTCAAGAAATTCCGTAACATCAGTGACTCCGTGATCATGGCAAAATTCGGTATAAAATACGCGCAAGATGTCTAATTTTTGTTCATAATCTTTGTACTTTCCCCTGATCTTTTCTAAAACATCTCTGGAAACAACAAGAGCCGTAATATCTTTTTTTACAATAGCTGAATCGAAATAAGAAGACAGAAATTCGTTATCATGTGTTAGAAGCTCTTGCAATAGATAAAGATTTATATTTTCTTCAAGGATCAATTCTGCTAAATTAGAAATGGCGTCGCGTATTTCTTGAATATGAGGATGAGTATGTAATTTTTCGACGCATCCAGTTGATCGCAAAATAGTGATCCAAAGTCTTGCACGACCAAGCAAGTCCAGGTGAAATTCGGTGCTATATGATTTCGAATCAAATGTTGATTGTAAACGTGTCATGACAAGATATAATATATCTTCGCATATCCTGAAAAAGGAAAAGTTGGAAAATCTAAATAAACGATCACTTTCAATAATTAAAAAAAAAAAGGTAATCTTATCTACCCATTTGGCACATGTAATTCAGATCCTGGAGATGAAGTATTTTCTGTTTCTCCGACATGAGGAGTACAGATTGTCTTGATCTTTTTCAACAGTAACTCGTCCATTTGTTCCACGAACGGCCTCAAGAGTTCTTGTACCATCAAACCAAACCTCTCCGCAACGGGTGGTACCAATCTTTTAACAACCTTATCGACACTTCCAAAAATATTGATCTGAGGATATGTTTTCGCACGATCATAGGCCATGCTGAGTAGTTCAGTCCATACATTTAGTTCGCCAATGTACGGGTGAACAAGAGAAACATGATTGAATGCCATGAAGACAAATTTGTCTTTGAGTTTCGCAACACTTGCCCCTCGATCCAAAAGTTGTTTATACCACTGCTTACATATACTAGGAAGAGTTTCTTCGTTCGTATTCTTGAATGAAGTGCTCCAAAATTCCAAAAAGCGATTAAAAAATGTCAATAAACCAAGATCAATAGACTTAGATATATTATCTAGTAACGAAATATAATCTTGCTGAGTCCATTCCAGTTGTTGACTGAGTAGAAGATCTGTGATTGCCTCAAGATGCTCCTTTGACCAGTCCCGTTTACAGTACAGACTTATAAATTCAAGTGACCTTAAACGAAATACCTCGGAAGTCAAATTTTTAAGGTCGTCGGAAAGTCCAAAAAATTGTGAACGTAAAACAACACACGAATCCATCTTTTTCACGATATTTTGAACGCGACCCTTGAAATACTCGCGGAGTTGAATATCTCTTTCAGGAGTATGAACAATAATGGTCCACATCTCGGTAATTGACTTAATACTATTGCATTGTTTAAGCATCCACTGGAATCATAAAGTGAAAAATAATTATCATTATCATTATGCTGACTTAAATAAAGAATATTAAATATTTACCTTTGCAATCTTAACATAGATGTCGTTATCTTCGGTTTGGTCTATGTGTGGACAAACTCGCTCTCTTAAACATGCTAGAAACTTATTCATTTCATTTTCGCTGTAATTTTGTTCCGGTATATGATCGATAAATTCATACTCTGGATCTAAAAGCTTTACGGTGGTAAAAATATTAATCCATTCAAGTGATCTGAGATGGTCGATGTTATGGCGAATCAGCGGCATAATAGCGAACCGTACTTTCCGAATAGTATCAGAGGGAAATGTATCCTTATCAATTTGACATAGCGTTTCGAGCAAGGAATTTGATTGAAAATCTTTCTTCAAGCCATATAGGGAATTTTCACTTTCCCCCATAAAATAACCAAGCAAAACACACAAAAAAAGCCTCTTCTCTAAAGTTATATTCCCAAGAAGTGATCTACTAATAAATCCATCAGACGATGACTTAATCGTTAAACGATGTTCCAGTTTCAATATTTTTTCATATTCCATGATTTTTTCCTTGAGGTTTTCCTTGGAAATTGCGTCGTAAATGATTTTCACAAAACAATATTCCTTGATGTCATTACGAAAATTGCGATTATCATTTGGAATCCATATATCATACTGGCTTCCCCCATGAACTTCAAGCGCACGATTAGTGTGTTCACCATCCCCCTCTAATATTAAGTTCTTGGTTTTTTTCTTACCTTGCAAGAAGGCATATTTATAATGAATATTATCCTCGAATCGATTTAATGGAATGCGAACTAATTTAGATTGATAGCAGCCCGTATTCCTTTCGATTTCTTTAAGCTCCACAACCGACTTTTCCCAATTACCCAATTCTTCAATGCTGCCAACAACGATAGGTTTTCCATCTAATCGCGGGAGATGTACATAAAATCTAATAATAACATCATCGTCATTTTCTTTTGGAAGAAGTTTGTCGATAATTTTTTTTACTCCTAGATCCTTCACAGAAAATTTACTACTTCCAGTTTGCCCTGCATCATCTAAATCTTCGTCACGCACTTCAACTTTGTTAGCGTCTGACCGTGATTCTAACATTTCGGATTCCGACTCAGAGGAATCAATCATGGGATCTGAGGAAATTGTGGCTTTTTGACCCGACTCGCTGATGAATGGATCGGGAACATTTTTCTGTGAAAGTTTGTTTTCACCCATTTGTCCATCGTAAGAATCAAATGTAGAAGCCTCGCGTAAAGGCTTTGGAAATTCATTCTCTTCTTTGTGCGATTGAAAATTTCTTCCTTCAGAAAATTCTCTGGTATTTTGTTGTGTATCTGATTTACCATCAGGGACTGCATTTGGATTATTATCTTCTTTGCGCGATTGAAAATCTCTGCCTTCAGAAAATTCTCTGGTACTTTGTTGTGTAGCTGATTTACCATCAGGAACTACATTTGAATTAATATCTTTCCGTCTATTTCCCCTTCTCTTGGACGTATTTTGAGTATCATTTCTGTTATGAGCATTTTCATTGGGCGAATTATGAGTCTTATTTTCTGCCTGCTTATTAGATGCATTCGTTTTAGAGCCCTGTGTGGAAGAAGAATCTTTATTAACATTAACAAGATGTTTTCTTCTTCTCACGTTCCCTGAATTATTGGAGCTCATGTCTAATAACGTGTTTGCGAGAAAATGTGAACGCGGTACGTAATCTTAAATCGGTACATTTATATAGTGTACGTAATTGTTTCCCGAAAAGGCTTAATTAAACCTTTTTTTTTTCGTTATTTAAAAAACATGAACAAGATACGGGCAAAATGACAAATTTCTATAATTGGCTTTATTGACCGAGTTTTTCCGAAAATTTGACGCACTGAATAACCTCGTGAAATTCAAATGATTCCATTGAGCCTAAAAAAGTAATTATTGAAGGTTTCGAAAATTATTATCATATCAGATATCTTGTATTTACCATATATTTATAACAAGTTTTTTTTTGGTGCCATTACATTCATAACCTTTTTACAAAAATGTATTTATTTATTTACTTTTTTTTTTTTTTTTTTATCGCGAACGAGCATTAAGTATTTATTTATTTACTAAATATTTGTTTTTTTTATTTTTTTTAATTATTGAAGATAAAATGTTTTTCAAAAAAATAAATAAATTTTTTATTATATATAATAATTATTATATTTTTAAAAAAAATCATATTAAATTATTGTAATTAAAATAACAATTAAATTTATATTATAATTCTATTCAATTTAACTTGTTCATTAATAATATTAAATCTTTAAATATAACTTATAAAATAATAAATTTTATTTATATTTTTTAATATCACAATATAATTTATAAATTATTATTATAGTATTATACAATATATTATAAATTCAATTATATTATTTTTTTTTATAAAAATTATTAAAATAATAATAATAATAATAAAATTATATAAATAATACATATATTAAAAAATAATAAATAATATTATTTATCATTAAAAAAAATTTTTTTTTTTTAATAAAT
Organism: Acaulospora morrowiae; assembly: GCA_910591835.1. Classification (NCBI taxonomy): domain Eukaryota; kingdom Fungi; phylum Glomeromycota; class Glomeromycetes; order Diversisporales; family Acaulosporaceae; genus Acaulospora; species Acaulospora morrowiae. The sequence continues at coordinate 24,241 of CAJVPV010000240.1, forward strand.
TAAAATTTTTGAATTTTTATAATAATTTTTATATATATTATATTTTTTATCACTTATAATTAATTATACTATTTAATTTCTATTTTGATTTCTATTTAAATTTCTATTTTTTAATTACTAATTTTTTTAATTAATTATTGAAAATTTCAAGATTTTTTTTTTTTTTACTTTTATTAAAATAAAATATAATTATTTTTATAATATTTTAAATAATAAATTTATTTTTTTTTTTTAATATAAAAAAATATTATTACTTTATTAACTGTAAATTTTTTTAAACTTTATATAAAAAACAATACTATCTCTTATATAATTTAACAAGCTAATAAGTTATACAATATGTATTAAAAATAATTATTCAATATATTAATATTAATTTTTGTAATATTTTAATAGTTAATTAATAAATAAAATAAAAATTTATATCAATATAATTAATAATATAAAAAATAACTTTACTTAATAATGTTTTTAAAATATAATTTATTCTAGTTACAAAACAAAATAAAAAAAACAAAATTATTAAAATTATTTTAATGCATAAATCTGTTAAATAAGAGTAATAATAATAATAATATGATTTTTGTTATTTTTTTATTAAACATAAAAAATTATTAGATAATTAATTTAAAATTTGATCAAATTTTACTAAAAAATATAAATTTATATTAAATATAAAGTTTTCAAAAATTTAAAAATTTTTTAAAATTAATTTTATTTTATTTTTTTTTTTTTTTTGTAGGTAAACATCATTTCTTTATTTGATTTGTATATATCAAGGTATACATCATGAAAGAAACAACATCTCTCATACGCTATTGCGATAAGTTAAATGCTAGCTTGCCTACAGCAACTACTTGACTAATA
>CAJVPV010000241.1:0-25082 GCA_910591835.1 Acaulospora morrowiae
TCCTACTGGATCAGCATGCGAATGACTTCTTATAAGAAACAGGGCTCTTATAGGTTATGGCCCCAGATACCATTTTTTAATGCAGTTCAACCGCCTTCACCTGGGGTTGAACTGGTATCTTGTGATCTGACCTGTGGAGGGTTAACCACTACACTATAGACTTACAGGTTTTTAATTATTTAATTTCTATTTATAATAATTTTATTTATTTTATTATTTTGTTGAATATTATAGAAAAGTATTGTTAATAATTATTTTGATATATTATTAAAATAATTTTTTAAAGGTGAAATAATACAAAATATTTATATAATTAAAAAATTAATTATTTTAAAATTAAAATACAATTTGATAATAATATTTATTTTAATATTTATTTAAAAACAAAGCCAAGAAAAATATTTATAAATTAAAGTCCAATAATTTAAAAATTAAAGTAAAATAATTTTATTCAGATTTATAAAATCAATGAAAATTTATTTTTTTTTTGCTTTAAATACACTGGATAATATAAATTATAAAAAAAATTTATTTAAAATAAAAACTGCAAAAAATATATAAAAAACAAAATATACATTTATTAAAAAAATAATAATAATATTTCAAAAATAATAGAAAATAGAAACAAACAAAAATTACTTATTAAATAGAAAATATATATTTTTTAAACAGATGGCTTACACCTTGTTTATTAGATATTATACAACGAGTATATACAAATTTATTTTATACAAATTTATTACTCTGTTTATTTAATTAAACTCACTAAGGAAATTTTTCATGTGGCTTATTGCCAAGTACTAATATATACTTTTCTAATTTGCCAAGGCTTTATCTGTCCCATAAAATTTAATTTTGAAAGAATAGATTGTATTTCAATTGATCCAGTAGTAGCTAGCAAATTTCATGATTTTGTTAATTCCTGGAATAAAGGATTTGTTTGGATTTTTTTTTGTGTTTATGGATTTTTACTGTTTTTATCTTTTGTAATAATGTTTTGTTCCTTTTCTCATTGTGCATAGTTGTTACATCTGTAGTTTCATTTTTCTTGAATTTCATTGAGAAATCTATTGATGATGTTTTTTATAGTTTCTTTTTGATTTTCTACCAGCATATGTTTTTTGATAGTTTAGTTATAAGTGCTCCTCTTGCTATATAGTTTTTTACTTATTGTGTTCAGTGTTTTGCTTGTTTGTTGAGTTCTTTGTTTAAATTGTATTTTATAAGTTTGTTATTTTTATTGCTTATTTTCTTATTAAGTATTTGTTGTAGTTTTTTATAGATATCTACTCTATTTCTCTCATATATTTTGCAATATGTATTGGTTTCTGTTTGTTGACAGTTGAGGCATAGGTTATCTTTGTAAGTGTTTGTTGCCCTTTTGTGTAATTTATCTTTGGTCAGTAGTTTCAAGTTCCATAATCTAAATCTGAAGAATTTGCTAGTATGGTCTTCTCAGTTGGTTGGTTCTGTTGTCAGTTTTGATGATGCTTAGTTAGTTGGTGACTCTTCTTATGCAATATTGTTTAATGTAGAGGTGTTATTGATTGTGATAAAGTTGTGATCTAGGCTTCACCAGTTGAAAATATATTTTGCTCTGATGAGATTTTTATTTAGGTTGTAATTGTATTGTCAAGAATGTTGCCATTTCATTCTTGTGTCCATTGCGTTTTGTTGTTTTTGATAGATATGTATGCTATTTCAGATGTTTTCTCTAAAATTGTTACTTCTTTTGTTAGGAAGTCTTCTCTATCATTATGTTTGTCATTGTTATATACTTTAATTTTTTTCCATGTTGCAATGAGTTTTTAACTTTCTATGATATGGATTATGAAGTTAATTACATTGTTGTTTTTTAAAACTCCCAGTTTGCTGAGGCTAGTCTGTACTTTGTTAATTGCTCCTAGAGCTGCTTGACTATTACTATAAATTGTTACTTAACTATTGGTGGGAGCTATTGTGAAAAAAATTAAGATTGTTGCAAGTTCTGCTCTTGTGAAGGAGAGGAATTTGTTTATTTTTCCTTGGAAGGTAATATCCGGTTCTTGAATAATATGTCAGCCGAATCCTATCTTTTAATTTTGATCTAAAGATCCATCAGTGTAGACTATAATTTCTTTGAGTTTACCTATTTTGTGGCATATTGTTGCCAGTTCTTCAATTGTTTGTTCTGTTGAGCTGAGGTATTTTTTAATGATTGTTTTTTTGATTGCTATGTAATCATTAAAAATAATATATAATAGAAGAATAGTGGAGTATATGAATTTTTCTTTAAGGATATTGTTTATTCTATTAGATGAGATTCTGCTTCATTGGCAGAGTTTTTTGGTAGGTGAATTTCTTGAACTAGTTGTGCTTTTGTGGATTGGAATACAGATTAAACTGTTTTTTTCTTTGTAAAAGATACATTTTTCTTGTTTTTTTAATGTGTTCAGTGTATATCCATTGCATTCTTGTAGGGGGGAATAGTTGTTATTTGTTCTGATATAGTGATATAGTTTGTTCATGTTTTTTTGGATAGCTTTCTTTTTACCTATAATACTTGTGTTAGTGCATTGGGATGTTGTCCATTTAATTTTTTTGTTAAGTGTTTCAATTACTAATTTGTGATTGATTTTTTCAGCTTGGTTTTATATTCTTCTATTTTCAATTATAGTTAGAATTTTTTGGTTTTGTTGGATTTCTTTGAACTAATTGGATATTTTTCTGTTGGTTTTTTATTTGCTGTTATGATCTCTATCCATGCTTTGAGTCTGGATCTGTATAGTTAGTAATTTGATTGAGAAAAAAGATTTGATTTGTTACAAGTTATTTCATGTGTTTTTTGTACCAAGTTGAGTCTGTTATTTCCTCAATTATTATGTCTGTTTTTTCTAAGTTTGGAGATTTTGGATTGTGCCTGTGTATTCATGTTGTCTGAGTAAGTAGAGAAGGTCGTATGTAAAGTCATGGCTTTGAAGAAGAAAAGTTTCTGAGAATTGTACACTTGTAATGAAGTAGGTTGATCACCATTTGTTTTGTATTTCTTGTAGGTATATGGTTATAATTTTTCCTATAATATCTTGCCAATTTATTCTTTTGTGCCAGTTGTTTACATGAAGTAAGAGTTGTCTGTTCCAAAAGTGGAAGAATCCATATTCAAGTGGGTTTGAATAAGATTGTGTTGAGTACTATTTTGGCAAGATTAAGTTTATGTTTGTAGATTAGGTTAAAAATGCTTATTATTTTATTGCAGTTTGATTCTATAAGGATCAGGTCTGATAAAAAATATATTACTGTTGGTAATCAGACTTGATTATAAAGATATCTGATTTGTTTGTTTGTTGTTGTTTTCCATTTGATAGTATTGGCATCTTTTAAAGTTTTTTTCTGGATTAGTTGTTGAAATGTTTTTGTTTCTTTGCCTTCTAAGTATATTCCTAGGATTCTAGCTATTTGGTTTGGTGGCAGCTTTGTGATTGGTTGATTGTGGATTAGAATTTTGTTAGCTAGTCTGTAGGTTGCATTAAGAATCAAAAGATTTGATTTGGATATATTAATTTGAATGTCATTTATTGTGAATAAGTTCGAGCAGATGTCACTGATTTTTTGTAGTCTCTTTTGATTGTTTGCTATTAGGATTATGTCATCTATAAATGCCAGGCATGATGTGTTTTGGGTTATAATGGTTGATAGTATTGTGGGATCCTTCCATTTTTTTGTTGTTAAAGTATATTCTTTTCTTGTTCTTGAGATCAGTGAAAGGAGTGGATCATAAAAGATTCTTTATAGCAGGAGTGAAATTGTGTCTTCTTGGTCTATATCATCTTCTACTGTATAGTGTAGTGAAGGTCCAAATAGTATAATGACATTATTTTCCCTGTTATTACAAATGTTGGTTATTATTTGAATGATAATGTTTGGCATTTAATCCATTAGAGTGCTAGTTTGAGTTTTTAGATATTTATTGAGTCAAAAGCTTTTGCTATGTCTAAGCTTAAGATCCAGGTTTGATTGTTGTTTTGTTTAGCATCATCTTGAATTGCTTTGAGAATATGGATCAGTTCTTGTTTGTTGCATTCTGGAAGGGCTCCCAATTGTATTCAGAGAAAATTTGATGTATAGTAAGAACTTTAGCTAATCTGTTATTAATTGTTTTAGAGAAGATTTTTTATGTTGTTTCAAGGAGAGTAATTGATCTTGTAATGTTGATGTTGTTCTTTCATGGTTTTGGCTTGGGGATAGGGTATATGTTGTCTTGGCACATTATCTGTTTGTAAAATATTGTTGAAAAGGTTTACTATGTAATGGATTGTTTTTTTAGTTAATTTTTTAAGTATGATATAAGAAATTTCTAATGATCCTGGTGCTGATTTGTTGAAATACTTTTTTAATAATTCTTTGATTTTTTCAGTTGTAATAGTGTTGGTTGTGTGTGTGTACCATTCCTCTTTTATATATCTTATAGGTTTGTATTTCTGTTCCCATATTATTGATTGGATTGCTTTGGTGTTGTATTTACTGATTCAGTTCTGATAGTGTATGCTTACTGCCTTCTTGATTTTTTTTGGATTTGTGATTATTGCTTTCTTTAGTGTGCTCATAATCAGTTTGTTTAATTTGATATATCTTTTTGGATTGTCTAGTAGGTTTCTGATTATCTGTTTTTTGTTAGTGTTGAAATATGTTTGTCTTCTTAAAAGTCGCTCCTTTATTGCTTCTGCTTGTTTGTTTCTGCACAGATTGTTGAATGTTGTTTTTTATGTATCTCTTATGTCTTTGATGAATTCGATTAACTCTGAGATATTGGTTGTGTGAAGTGGTTCTATTAGAGGGTCTATTGTAAGCGAGTGTCTGTTGATTAGTTTTTTTGAATTAAATAGAAAATATACTTGACTTTTTTATTTTTTTATAAATGTACTTGAAGTTATGTTTTATATAATAATTTTTATTTTTTAGATTAATGTTTTTATTAATATTTAATCAAATTAAATAAAAATACTGTAATTTGAAAGCTTAAAATTTAAATTATTAATATAAAAAATCTTTTTTGTTTTTAATTATTAGTCATTGAAAAAATTAAATTTTAAATTTTAACATTAATTTCAAGTATATGTAATATAAAATAGAATTCAAAATATAGACAATAGCTGTTTATAATTTTGAGTTTGGATATTTTTTAAATATAAATTATACTATATATTATTATTTATATATTATTTTATTTATATTTAATTTATTATTTGTTTTTATTAATTTTAAAAATAATAAACAAATAAAAAATAAAAAATAAATATTTTAAATTATAATTATATATCACATGATATTAATACTATCTTGAGAGAGTAAAATAAGAATTGTGACCAAAGTACTTTTCTAAAATAAAAAAAAATTGCTAAAAAAGATAAATATTTATAATTTAATATATTAAAAATTTTAGTTTCTCATTTGACAGACTTTAAATTATTAAAAAAAAATAATTTTTATTCTCAATTATTTAATTTCTTTAACTTATATTTGTTTCAAACAATATAAAATAAATTAATATAAACAATTTTGCCTTGATATTGAAATTAAAGATTACAATAAACAAAAAATTGTGTTTTTAAAGAAAAATACAAAATAAAAAGGAAATATTTGATGATAGTAATTTTATTAAAAAAATTTGAAAAAACATTACAAGATAATATAAAGATAATATAAGAATTTAATGTTTTTATATTATATTTCTAGATATTTTTTTTTCAAGGCCAAGAAAAAATACAATCTTTTTATAATGTTTTGGTTTATTGCAGGTTTTACTCTAATTATTTGTATAATTTATCTATTTATACAAATAATTGACTAAAGAATTGTTTTTGTTACATTTAAGTAATTACCAAAGAAATTCTTATCTGTAATAAGAAATGTAAAATTATTTAAAATATTACTATGTTAATTGTTTGAGTTCTTAACTAAAATGATTTTTTGGGTTTTCTGCAAATAGTTATTTATAGTTACAAAAAAACTTGGTGATTTGGATTTTAAGCTACAAAGCTTTAAATTAGCTATACTGTTTGAAATAATAAAAAATTTAAAATTTTCATCAACAATATATAACTTTTAATTAAGTGCTCCACTTTCAAAATCAATTATATAATTGGTTATACGAAATTTTAAATAATTTTATAAGCCAAAAGTAAATTATTTAAATTTAATATTTATCATAAAAAATATAAATATTATTTATTTAAATTTCCATTTTTATTTATAAAAGTATTTTTATTTCAAATTTTTTTTGGAATAAATTTTTGAAACATCTTAGGCATAATATAAATTAACAAATACTGTAAGTATATATTTAAATTTAGGTAAAGGTCTTTCCTATAAAGAATTCGATGATCGGATATCGAAATAATTATATAATAATCGTGTCATTTTATTTTCAAATTTCAAAATTTTGATGTTTTTAATAAATCTTATTTTCATAAATACATGGTATTATTTAATACATAGATCTAATTTTCTTATTGCAAAACATATGATATTCTGCTTGTAACGTAATGTTTTGATCATGTCTTTCCCATAATTGGTGTTACTGCAGCCCATAAAACCAGAACAGAATATGCTACAGGTAGGTGCCTTATCGTTTCTTAGGTCGCAGAAGCTGGCACTGACAACAATGAATTCCGAAATTGTAAAGAAATTAATTGAATCAGCAAGAGGTTTATATAAAAATATTTCCGACAATGCTGTTTTGGAGGTTTTATTGAATTATATAAACTATTGCTAACGTTATTGTAGATGGTAACCTAATTGATAATCTATAATATATCGTGCAAATTCTTAAGAAACAATTGTCTCAATTTTGTTTAATAATGTTAACTTCTTGCAGGGGGTAGGTACATTTTCGTTACGTTGATTGGTATTAAAGTTGTAAGAATCGAATGTTATTTGTTCAGTTTAATAATCGTCGTTTCATAGGTCGTAAGTAGTACCTAGGTTGTTTTGTATATATTTATACAAGATATGTTTAACAATTCCTTTTATTTATATTGAAGACGGCAAGTTACAATAATATTTATTTTATTTCATAAGTAAATTTATAAATTACTGTAGTTTAATAACAGATAATGTAATCATCTTATTATTAGGAGGTAGGCTGATTCAATTTGTCGTAGTTTTATAAGACAGTACTGAACAATACGTGATGTTTAATAATCAATTACCTTTACAGCGAGTGAGTTAAACTAAACATTGTAAAAATTTAAGTAAATTGTGTGTCAAATGGTTTACGTGTGAATTTTTCTTAATTTACAGATTGTAAGCCGAGTCAAACTTATTTCTATTTGCGCGTTGGCCTTAAAATATACTAAATGCTTTTTATTACAGACGGTAATTAATGAATGTTGTCATAAGTTTATTAATTTTATTCAGTAATCTACACAAATATATTTTCTATTTTTTTAATATTACAGACGGTAAATTTAATTAATCATGAAGCAACTTTTCAAATTTATGAGTTGCATTAATAGTAACAGCAACAAAAATCACAATAATTTATAGAAGGCATGTATTATCGCTTGTATTGTGTCTTAAATAAAAATTCTAAATCACAGTCCTTTCTCTTAATTTTACAGATTGTAAGTTGAATTAAGGAAGTTTTTTCAATTAATTGTGCACAATTTATTTTAATGTATTCTTTTTGTATTGTAGACTGTAAGTAAGGGTAAAGAGTGTTTTCTATAATGTATTTAGTTAAACAATACTAAAAAACAATACTTTATACTTTAGTAGTCGATCAAATTATTACTTGTATAGTGTCTCATACCGAATATTAACGATAAATGTACTTTTATAGGAAGTAAGCTAAATTAAATATATTTATTACCATTTATTGCACAAGGCATATTCCTAACTATAAAACCCCTTTTCGTTTTAACAGGAAGTAAGTTTAAGAAAAGCAGACGTGTTTGTCGTTGATTTTTTTTTGGAAAAAAGACGTTTTTTTTATTGTTATGCGTATCTAAATCGTTGAAATCCCATAAAATAATTTTAATTTTAATTATAGTGGGTAAGTTAAATATACAATTCATTATAATTTATGCAAAAAGTCTATGCATTAGATGGTTGATTTTAACCCTTCTCAATATTATAGATAGTGGGTTGAATCAAGCTTGTGTTTTTTATTCTACTATGCGAATTTGTATAAAGCATGCAAATACCCGTGTTCTTAACGTTGCAGATTGTAAGTTAAAATAATGCACATACGTTGTATAAATTTGTTGTGTATACTGTATTTTCACTAAATATTTTCTAATCTTATACGATAGACTGTAATATGAGCCCAAATCTATTTGTCTAAAATTTCTAAATGTGATGATATAATAACTCCTTTTTGTTTTGTAGTGTGTAAGTTAAATCAACTTTATCATGTCATCTATTGTGAATTAATATTTGACTTTTTTTTACAACTGTCAATTTTATAGCGTGTAAGCTAGTTTATTTATTTAATTATTTTTAAAGTTAATAAAAAGTGCACTTTTAATAATATTTTGATATTTTAGATTGTAAGTGAATGACCTTAAATATGAATTCATGATGACATTAAAAAAATTCTATACCAAATCCATATAATTTTTTTCTGTCCTTTGCGTTCCAGACTGTAAGTGGAATATAGCATGACAATCATAATATTCCCATAAATCAATTTTAAAAATTGCACACAAAAATTGTCTACTTTTTAAGGGAGTAAGTTAAGTCAAGCTAATTTGTTGTATGAAAGTAACTATATTATTAATTTTATTGTCCTATATACTGTATATAGAAAGTAAGTTTTAGTAATAATTTTTTTTATTGTCATTTTGAATATATTTTAATTAAGCCGTTATTTATATTATATGCAGTGGGTAAGTCACCGAACCATTTATTGTTGCCAAACAGATATATGTTAGTTCTAATTATCGAATTTATAGATGGTAAGACGTATTATTAGGTTTTATTGTCTGTTTTTTCATAAATTCACCATTACATATGTTCTTCTTGACATTACAGATTGTAAGTGAAATGAATTATTCTTCACGATTTATCTTGCAAAGTTTTTTAAGTCTTTTGCATGAATATCATTCATCCTGTAGTCTGTAAGTTTGATAGTTGTTTGGTTTCTCTATTCCGCATAAAATTTTCTATTACCAAATATATTGTTATTCATCATTCAGGGTGTAAGTGGATCAACATAATCATAATATTTTTATTGACATTCACTGTGATAAGCCACAATCATAAAAAAAATTATCGTACCTTACAGGGTGTAAGTGAATTCAAGCCTTATTCGTTATGGTCGTGTAAATTCTTACAAAAAAGAAAGAAATGAAAAGGATTACTAAAACTATATTGAAAACATAGTGGTGGGTTAAATAATGTCTGAAATTTTTAATCGGTTAATAATTGCATATTACGTCCTGTTAATAACCATTAATTTTTAGCGCGTAAGCCTGATTTATTATCATGTAATATCTGTGTATTTTGCAGATTCGATATTTCTAAATAACCATTCCCTTGATTTTCATATTACAGATTGTAAGTTAAATCAAGTACATTTTGATTACTGAATTACGCATTTAATCTCGTAATAATTATCGATTTTGATCTACGTATAGGGAGTAAGTTGTTTCGTGTGTTATTGTGCGAATTAATAAAAACTCACTAATCAGCATTTTATTATTTATATTTAGATTGTAAGTCTTGCTTTTGAGTGTCAATTTACATGAATTATACACACATTTAAAATTTTCAATTTTTAGAAAGTAAGCCGAGTCAAACTTGCAAATATAATTCAGTATTTACAATTTTAATAATTACTGTGTATTATTAATGTTTGCAAATTTATAGGGAGTTGAGTATATACTTTACCAATTATTATGAAATCTGCAGATTTCAAGTGATTAACTTTCATTTGTTATCTTTTAGATGGTATGTCGTATTGAAAATGCTAAAATTCATGTAAAGTGTGATAGAAACAATTCTTATTCTTTACAATACAGATAGTAAGTTATACTGTATATGTATAATTTGTTATTTGTCATGTCAATTCATACTGAATGTGGAAATTCTCATTTTGTTTCCTTAACTTAGATGGTAAATTAGTTAAAGCGTATTTATTTTTTTAAGTATCAAATATTGTTACTGTATTTGATTTATATTCTACTCTCAATATTGCAGATGGTAAGTCTTTAAAACATGAATGTTTCGCGTTTGTAAAAATTTTACTAAATTTATTTTAAAACTTGGATTTTTATTGTTGAAGGCTGTAAGACAAGTCTCAATTCTTTGCCTTTGTGAATTATCGTAAAGTGATTTATCAAATAATGTTGTTGCTTTACAGGGAGTATGTTCAATTAAATTTAGTTTGTTATTTTTGATAATTTCACATGAACTTTATTGAAATAATGTACAATTGTTGTGAAATTGTAGGCAGTAAGTTGTTCAAGCTAATTTCGTTTTTTTTTTGTTGAGTCTCAATTCGCGTATTTTTTGTATCACAGTTTGTAGGTTTTATCGATAATTTTTGCCATTTCCCAAATTCTTGTGAAGTATCTTTTGTAACTATTAATATTATATTTTTACACATTATTACAGTCGGTAAGCTCAAGCAAGTTTTTTTCAGTATCGTTCTTCACGAAATGTAATACAGTATGCTTTAACTATTTTTAAACAATGTAGATCGTAAGTTAATTTGAACCAGCATTTTTATAAAATGGTTTTGATAATGCCAACACTTACAACTTTATAGGGGGTATGCATAATTAAGGTTATTTCTTGTTATTTAATGCCCCTAATTGTTCTTATTCTAGTGTTTTTTAAATTATAGATTGTAAGTTAAATTATGTATAAGATTCTTATTTGCGCGAACGTGGTGTCTAGTTGAATCATATAATAAATTTTCATCTAATATTTCAGATTGTAAGCTGTGTTAAAACTATCTTTGTTATTTATCATACAAATATTAATTGTTCTTAATAATTAGATTGTAATTAAATCACCTCTTAACTATTATTGCGAGATTTAAGGATAATATCTAATTTTGATTATTTTTATAGGGAGTAAGCTTGATCTAATTAGTATTTTCTATAATTTTTGCAAAATTCACGTAATGTGCGATTCATATTCTTTTATGATATTCAGGTGGCAAGTTGAAATTAACTTAAATTACTATTGTTGAAATTACGTAACGGGTTCTGAAAATGTATTTTTTTGCATCGTAGGCTGTAAGTTGTAATATTCGTATTTCCGTTATTCATTAATCAATATATACACTGAACGTATTTTCAATAATAATCTTTCTTTGTATAGATGGTAAGCTGTATCAACTTCTCTTTCTCACATGCGTAAATGGATTTTATTAATGTGTTTTAATGTTTCAGGGAGTACGTACATTATATTATTTATGCCACAATTCATTATTTTGCATTCCTTTATTAACGAAGCTTACTTTGCAGAGAATGAGCGCATTTTTTTTTTTTTTTTGTGTGTGTGTATTTATGAAAACGTGGTTCAATGATCTCGCTTATCCAAATCAGACTGTAAGTCAAATTCAAAGATAAGCATCTTGATGAGTACATTTCCTTGTTTTGTCCTCTATAACTAATTATTCTCTACATTGTTTGCAGTGGGTGTGTTGAATCTAACCTTTTTGTTCTCTATCGATTAAAAATTTTTCTTACAATTTCACTCTAATATTACCACCTTTATCATGTTTATTTTGCATAAATGCATTTTGGTTTTACCAACTATCATCAATGCTGTTGTTATAGAATGTAAGTTAAATACGACTATTTTTATTGTTTTCTTTCTATTTTTTACGTGTTATATCTTTTAATTATATTTTCTCGTACCATAATAGGAGGTTGGTTGAACTTAACAACAGTATTTGTACTGCCAATCGTTCTAATTTACGCGTGCGTATGGTATCTAATCAGTTTAAGTCTTTAATGTACCAGCTTGTAGGTATATTTGAGTTTACTGTTATCTACTATACAACAATTTATAACTATACTATTAAATTGGTTTATATATTAGTCGGTGAGAGATCAGATTGTTTGCTATTTAACGCACTAATTTGCAAAGGATAATGCTAATCATCGTTGACTTTTAGTTTGTAAGTAGAAAGTATATTTTCCCATTATAAAGAATTTAGTCCTTTTCTAATTAAAATTTTTGTTAATTTGAAGTGGGTAGGTTGAAATAAATTGCTCCATCATTAGTTGTAAAATATTTTGTAAAAATTCTTTAACGACAAATTATTTTAAATTGTATTGCAGATTGTAAGTAGAATAAAGATCATTTATGTGTTCCACACAATGTCACTTTTTTAAAAAATAACTATTTGTTTTCTTGTTTCGAAGATCGTAAGCGAGAATGCATTTTTTTTTCTATCTGTGAAAATCAATAAAACATGTTTGACTCATTTATTCTTTAAATTTTTACAGAGTGTAAGTTGTATCAAGGCTATTCATATATTTATTATATACGATTCATGTACTTTACATAATGTATACAATGTCGGTTCTATAGATCGTAAGTTAAATCAATGTGTTTTTCTTTTCTAAAAAAAAAAACCATGATAAGTGAGTTTATATATTTTTACCTATACAATTAAAAACATATTAGGGAGTATGTTAAATATGATCATTTTCAGTAATTTATTTACTAGAAAATTTTCATGAAACACGACTTATTTCCGTATCATAGTGGGTAAGTTGTGTCAATTGCAATATTTGCATAACAATTCGAATTAATTCTAATACTGTGTTATAGTTGGTACGTTAAATGGTGCACATTTTCATTTATTGTCGTACAATTAATTTGAGAAGGCTGTAATTTTTCTATCGCAGTCCGTAAGTTAATTTTTATTCTTGACGTTCTGTTTGATAAATGCTACTGTATCATTTTCAACTAATTTTAAATTTACAGGAGGTAAATCAAATTAAACATATTCAATTTGCGAAATGGTCTCGTATTAAGATATAATTTTTGTTATTGCAGATGGTAATTAAATTCATTTTCACGTCAATTCGTAAATTTGTATTCTAACGATAGATAATTTTATTGACTATCCAGCTTGTAAGATAAAACATGAACATAAAATTGTTTTATTGCATAAATTGTATGGAATATTGCTTAATTATTTTATTTTATAGGTGGTGAGTAAATTACAATGGAGATTTTTGCTACCATATTTTGAACGTGTTCGATGCTTAATAGTCGACTCCTTAGAGGGTAAGCCGATCAAGATTATTTTCAACGTTTTGCATTATAGTTTTAATAAACATGCATTATATTAACAATTTATTTAATTTATAGGCGGTAAGGCCAATTAATTTTCTCATTATTCACATTATTTATTTAATAATTTTGTTAACATCACATCATTGAAATTATAGTATGTACGTGAAATTAAACATATTGTATTTTTGATATTTTACTGTAAAACTTTATATTTGATCTAACCTGTTATTGACTTATAGAGGGTGAGCCAGAGTTAAGAAGCTATTGATTACGGTCTTTCCTATTTTGTTTGTTTTCTGATAAACATTTATATATAATGATTATGTTAGATCGTAAGTTACATTGAACATTATGTTTTCATTGCTGTACACATTTATACAGCATAAAATTTATGTGATCTAATTCTTTTCTTATTTATTAGCAAGTGGGTAGGTTGCACAAATTGTGTAATACACGTTTTAGTCCTTTACTAAACTTGCTATTATAGATTGTAAGTTGAATCAAGTTCATTCATGAAAATATAATAATAATGCGAAAATGCACGCTCAATCGTGCTCTTGTTTTTGTGCAGATGGTAAGTAAATATAAGAATGATGGGTTTCTTTCTTTCTATTAATTTTATATTAAGTATATACTGTATAATTACTGAAATAATAGGAAGTAAGTTGAATGAAACTATATATAGTACTCGTTAAGTTTAACAAGAATTTCCATATATCGTATATTGCAATTATCTGCATATAGTGGGTAAGTGGAAATAAGGCTTTTTATCTCATAATTCTCACTCATAATCATATGCCTTATTCATATACTTGGCTTTAACACCGTAGATTGTGAGTTGTGTTCGTCTTATTTTTAATTATTTGTTACGCAATATTTTACATAAAATATATTAATTTTACAATTGGATTTCTTTATTTACCATTGTAGATGGTAAAGTTGGATAGAACCATATTATCATTAGTTTTGTATCTTTTATCTTAATGAATGAGAACTAATTGTATAAATGATCCATTATACTGTAGAATGTAAGTTTTATTGGCGAATTTGACCCTTGTTATTAAATAATATTACTGTAATGTGTTTAATAAATAACTTATTTATGCGACATAGTTTGTAAGTTCATTAATCTCGTTCTCTTTTTTAAATTCTTTTTTATTTTCATGGGAATTTATATAAATTATATTGATTCTATTTTATTAAATTTCCAGGGGGTGAGATATTAAGGATTCCTTTTTTATTTTTGCGAAATTTTATGTGTCATATGCTCTAATACCTCTGGTTCAGATTGTAAGACATTGAGTATATCTTATTAGCATCTGTTTATATTGTGCACATTAATTGATCTTAACTTTGTAGGTGGTGAGTTAACATCTATATCTGTGCACAAGTCGCAAAAATTCGGTTTATCCTCATAGCATCATATTCCAGATTGTAAGTTTAATTATTTATTATTCAGCAATTTTCATGTAAATTCATGGTAAAGTAATGTGGCTAATCACTGCGGCATGATACACATAGGGCGTAAGTTGATGAAAACTTCTTTTCTCCTGTATAAAATATGATCATATCGTTTTATTATAAACATACTGTATTTTTACTTATTTTCGATTGATTCATTAATTCGGACATTACAGCTCGTGAGTATAGTATGATATTATCATGCTGCATATTGGGAACGACCTTAACATCACATATTCTTGATATCTCAGTTTGTATGCTCATCAAGCGTTTTTCTGTTCAGATATAACAAAAATTTCTAGAATCTAATTTAATCGTACACATTGTTTGTTCTTGTTATTGCAGGCCGTAAGTTAAATACTCGTAACTACTGTGCAAGTTACATCAAACGCGTTTTAATTGTGCGATTATTGATAAATTTATAGTTTGTAAGTGAGCCGAGAATATTATAACTTTTATTTGTGTAAAAAATAACCAACAAAAATTTAATATGTAGGCGGTAAGGAAATAAAACTGTATCACGTCAAAAACCTTTTACTCGAAAATTTTATTATATTGAAAATTTATATTATAGATAGTAAGTGACATAGCATACAGAATATGGTTTTGTTAATTATTGTGTAATCACTAATGGATTTCTTTGTTCTTCATATTGTAGGTCGTAAGTAAAATACCAAATGATTCTTTATCTATACTTCAATGCAATTGTCTAACTGCATTCTTGATGTTCTAGCATGTAAGTTAGGTTTAGTACATCCTTTATCAGCGCTTCTCGTACAAATTTAGCTACATTAACAATCGTCAAACTGGCAGCTGGTAAGTCAAGTTAAATCATGAATAATTTTGTTACTCGTGCAAATCATGTAAAATTTGTCTAAACAATTTTCAACGTTGTAGGATGTAAGTCGGAAGAAAATTTTTGTTTTCTTGGGTTATTTCTAAATCCATTTTAGCATTTTCATTTCAACAATTCCATTTTTACTAGGAAGTAAGTGGCACGCATATTCTTGCATTTTAATTATGAAATTTCTTTTCGAATTTAATCGTGCTAATACAGTAAATGATTATCTTATTGTAGAATGTAAGTCGAAGTTATAATATACAGTACTGAATTGTTGCATGTTGATAATGAAATTTTAATCTTTCTTTCGATGCTACAGATTGTATGTTATTATCATTATGATTATTTTTATTTTGACTCATATTTTATAATAATTAATCTTGTTCTTGATATCAAGGTTGTAAGGATTGTATAATTTATTTCCGCCATTCTTTATACGACTCAAACTCGCGATTAATATCTCCTGACCTTATCATATGCATAGTTTGTAAGTTGAATCAATTATATTTTGTTGGTATTGCGTAAACTTTCATCAACCGCATTTAACAGAGTTTATTAGTCTGTGAGTATAATCTAGCACATTTCACTAAAGATCACACAAACTCGAGCTGTGAATTACTTATCTCATTAGAACTGTCCTCCAATGAATAGATTGTAAGTATCTTTAGATACTCCTTATTGTTATATAATGCGTAAATAAAAAAAACAGACTTAATTTCTCGCTCTTGTACTCCAGCTGGTAGGCATCATTAGATTAATTTACTGTACAGATAATATACACAGTAAAGTGTTGATGTCAATTTACAGGGAGTATGTTAAACGGAACAATTCTTATACATGAATGAAAATGTATAATATATAGTATTAACTACTGTTCTTTACTTGTAGGTGGTAGGTTGAGTCAGATTCTTTTTTGTTATGTTTGAAATGCGTTTTAATTACATAATCTTTCGATATTATCAGATTATAGTAAGCTAGGGTATCTCGTACATATCTTTTCGATACATGTCGTAATTTAATTGTATTAACATTTCCTTACCTTAGGGTGTAAGTTTGAATAAGCATATTTTATGACAAATTGTGTGTGTGAACGAAATTTTAATCACAAGATGGCTCAACTTTCCAGTTTGTAGGTTTGATTTTGATATTTTTGTCCAAGTTTATACTATGTATAAAATGTAGATCGATTCTAATAAATAATCTTAAATTTATAGGGGGTAGGTTGACTCAAAATGGTTGAATCGTACTTTTGTTTCTGGTGCGAACTCTCATATAAAGTCCTCTTTGATAACATCATCAATGATGTAGATTGTAAGTTACAATAAATGGGCTTATTTGTGGTAAAATTTAAATAAAAATAAAAATACAGATTAACCGCATCGAACATGTTGAATTTTTGCAGAGTGTAAGTTAAACCTGATACATTTATCGTTCGAAACGTCAACTGCGCGAAACACGTTTAACCATAACTTGTTCTTACTATCAAAGATCGTAAGTATACTTTACTATCGTCTACAATTTTATACGAAAATTTATTGGATACTGTAATAATGAGTAATGATCGTGTTTGTAGGCTGTGAGTAATTCACGCATGGCTTAATTTTTGGATAAATTCCTTAATGAAAGTGTGCTTCAATTAATTATAAATATTTTTTATATGAAGCTGGTGAGTTTAATCAAGCTCATTTTTAGTGTTTATTGAGTAATGCATGGTTTTTGTATTTTGATACATGATTTTTAACTTTAGGCGGTATGTTTAAGATACTTGTTTGTTGACAGATTTTTAGAAACGGAATTAAATACCATTCAACAAATTTGATTTGATTTGTGTTTAGTGCGTAAGTGTTTAGATCATGTTTTTGTTAGAGTATTTGTTCCATGAATCTGTGTACAGTATTACGTGTGTTTGTTCTAATTAACGATTGTTGATTATGAGATAGGCGGTAGGTTAAATTGCGTACAATAGTTTCATTTTCTGTATAAATTCAAACTATGTATTGATCGTTGTCACCTATTATGCATTTAGTGGGTAAGTAAAATCGATATGATTTTATTAGTTGATGGAAATTCAATGTATTTAAGTAACAACATTATATTTGATATTGTAGTTAGTAAGTTAAAATCTGATTTATCTTTCATTCGAATTCTTATCAGACGTGTCCTAATCAAATTATTTTTATTCGTTATATTTTAGTTGGCAAGTTGAACGAAGCCTATTTATTTTAGATTTTATATCGATTGTTTCTGTTTTCCGTTGTTCAAGTTTACATAATGCATACAATTATATACTTGTTTCAGATATCACTGAAAGTAAGTTTGGTCAAGTACAAATTTGTTATAACATGTGCGTATTATAAACGCGTTGTATTTACAATATTTTGTTCCGACATTATAGAGGGTAATAATCGAGCATATTTTTCCGATTCATATAACCATCAGTACATACATTTTATTATAAATTGTTGTCTTATAGGGGGTGAGTCAATAAACAATGCTCTTTGCATTTTTTCGAAATTGGCGGGACATGGTTTTATTATAAAAACATTTATTACTATTATACGTAGTGGGTGAAGGTATGTTGAATAATTAGTGATTTTTGTTAGTTACAATATTTACTGTATTGTGAAAAAAAAATATAAATGACTGTTGATCTTATAGGAAGTAAGTTATTCTGGCATACGTATGTTAATTTTTTACGTATTGCGTTCCAAATCTAGCCAATAACTATGTATCTACTTTGTAGGAGGTAAATAAAGTCAAGTTTATCTCTATCGCTTATTGCGTGGTTTTATATTCGACGCGTCTAATTACTGTATATCGATATTCTAAATATTGTAGACGGTAGGTCGCATATCTTCTTTTTTATACGCCTTGATAAGATCCAATAATGTTATTTATATAATATTTTAAATTTTTATTGTAGATTGTAAGCTACGTAATCATATTGGTTCTTATTTGTATATGTTTAGATTAAAAATGATTTAATTGAATATTACAGTTGGTATATAAATCTTTTGTTATATAGTATTATGTGTAATTCATGTATTTAAAACACATTTAATTGTAACCTTTTGCCAATTTTATAGACGGTTAAGTTGAATAAAACTATTTTGCAATTTTTTATCGATATAATGAACAGAGAATGCTAATATACTGCATTTGTGCTCGTAATAATCAGATTGTAAGTTAATCGGAATTGGTTATCAAAATTTCGTGCTAAAACTACTACGAGACCATTTTTTAATCGCACTTTTTAATGTTGTACGGTAGCTTGTAAGTTCAAATGAGCGTGCATACCTTGATATTGAAAATTTTTGCGGACATGTTTTTAACTATACCACAATCGCTAATTTTGTAGTCGGTAAGTGGATTAAACATATGATCATGATTATTTTATACTGGGCTGAGATGAATGCAAATTACTTGAACTTATATTTTTGTTTATGTAGATGGTAAGCTGATTCAACAAAACTCTTGTTATTAAGTACCATGCAATTCTCATGATAACGTCTTAACTATTCTGTAAAATTTTAATTGTAGGGGGTGAGTCCATCTTTAATTTTGTGATTAGTTCGTGTTTAATTACGCCTTACACCATAATCATATTGGAATTATAAAATACAGATAGTATGTTTGATTATTATGTTTACTTTTCTTAATTTATATCAAACTTATTTAAAGTGATGAACTTATGTATCATTTAATAAACAGATTGTATGTCAAGAGTGCTTTATCATTCTCTGTACAAATTTGCGGGAACATGTCTAATTGACTGTAAAAATTTAACTTTATAGCGAGTAAGTGGATAAATTTGTTTCATGTTTGTGTATCACTGTTTCTAATTAATTTAATTTTCCAACTTTATAGGGGGTAAGTTAATCAAGTTTTCGTGTTATGTTATTATTTAACTCACAGTATCGAGGAAATTACTTGGAACTATTTTTACTACATTACAGATAGTAAGTTTTTTATCTTTAATGCGGATGATCTTGATCGCGCAGAAATTTCCGAATTATATCTCACTATGATTTTGACATCAGATGGTAAGTCTAATCAAACATCTAGTACAATATTACTTGTTAATTAAACTCACAAAAGTAAATATACTATTATCTTAATTACTTTTATATTAAAGCTTGTGAGTTAAATCTGCATGTGCTCACAATTTCTGTGCAAGTTTGATTGATTTATTCTAATACCCGTCGATTTAAGGAGGTGAGAATTTTATCATCATTGCGAAGTTCTGCCAACGTTGTATTTAATTGCATTCTTGGAAAGTAGATTGTAAGTTAATAAACTTCATCTTGCTCTTTGCTGTTATATTTTATTTATATTAAATGCATTTTACTATTAAATTTTGATATTATAGCGTGTAGGTTTTTTTTATTTTTCCTAATGCACAAACTTACGCAAAATACGCTTTGACAATCTTCTTCCGATTTATACATTACAGATGGTAGGTTAATTAAGCTCATGTAGTGTCTATATATAGTGAAATAACAATAGTTGTGAATATTAATTGTATTCTTACTTTTCGGATGCTGCAGTACCAAGTCTCGCCAAGCGTGATTGATCTTTAACATGTAAATTCGTTAACTATTTTAAACCGTATTGTCACTAACAACGACTTACAGAATGTAAGTTGAGTCAAGAATTCATGCTTATTTTTCATACATAAACGTAACACGTTTTAATTACTTGTTAATATTATATTGTAGCCAGTAAGTTGATTTAATTATACAGTACAGCATTTTTGTTGTTGATTGGGTAAATTAACAACATAAATTGTTTGATCGTACACATTATCATATTCTAATTGTAGGAGGAAAGTCGAGTCAATTTATGTAATCTATTACATAAAAATATGTACTAATAGTTTTATAATTACGTGTCGAATTCTGTTGTTGACCTTATAGTGGGTAGGTGGAATTATTATGGATTTTATTATTATTACGAGTGTTCTTATTCTGCAAATCCATGTTTAATTGTGTTTATTATTTCCAGATGGTAAGTTAAATCTGTTACAATATACTGTGGTCGGATGCGTAAATTTAAGCAGTATTGAATGCGTTTTGATCGATGATTCATTATATAATTTCAGCATGTGAGTAAAACTTTATTGTTGGTCATAGAAATTTGTATGGAAGAATTAAATAATAATGTATTCATTATTATACGTACTGTAATTACAGTGAGTAAGTTCACGAAAATGAATAACTCGATACTTGTTGCGCAGCTCGTATAATATAACCATCATAATTATATCAAACCTTTTCATTGTACTGTAGTGGGTATGTCGGAATAATTCAATTTTGTAGATATAATGTGTCAATTGATTATCATTGATTATGTATAGGAAAAACATGTGGTGTTTGTAATGAAAAAAACACATCGTCTTATTGGTGCAAACCCTGTAATTCTAAGGTTTTTGAACAGGAATTTCAAAATTGGGATAGCGGGAATGAGCTTATTAACAAATTTATTAGAGAAGTTCAGTTAGATTCAATCAGCAGACATCAAGTACTTGAGTGGATTCCGTACTCAAAATTTAAAAATATATCTCCTCCTATTGCTAAAGGCGGATTCGGTGAAGTATGCTCAGCCGAATGGGCCGAGGGAAGCATCTTTTGTTTAAGAAATGGCAGATGGCAAAGAACTGGATCCACAAAAGTTGCATTAAAATATCTTTTTAGTTCCCAAGAAATCACCTCAACATTTCTTGATGAGGTGAATATCAAAGAGAGTTAATAAAAATATGTTGTACATTTTATCAATGTAAATATCCACTTACATAATTATCACTATTATAGATTAGAAATCTTGCTCATTGTAGTGGAAATATCTCTCATGTTACTCGATGCTACGGGATTACAAGAAATCCCAAGACAAATCAACCTGCCATTGTCATGCATTTTATGGACGGTGGTAGTCTTCGTAATCGTCTTCCAATGTTTCACCAAATGTCATGGCAGGATAAGTTGACTTGTTTATCGCGAATTTCGGAAGGTTTGCTTCAAATTCATGAGGCCGGATTAATACATCGGGATCTTCATTCTGGAAATGTTCTTTTATCCGGGAACGATGTAAACTGCACAATTTATATAACCGACTTAGGACTTTGCAAATCAGTTGCAAATTATGCTAATGGTGAAGTCAAAGACAAAAACTTACATGGTGCAGTTCCGTATATGGCGCCTGAAGTTCTATCTGAAAATAAGTATACGAAAGCGGCAGATATTTATTCATTTGGAGTCATCATGTCGGAAATTATATCAGGTGTTCGTCCTTTCAACAACTTTTTATACGATGACAATCTCATAATGAAGATTTTAGAAGGAAAACGACCTAAAATTCAATGGAACACCCCTGACTTGATAAAAGAGCTGATGGAAATATGCTGGGATGCTGATCCACAGAAGCGATTGGGTGCAGATGAATTATGCAGCATATTAAGAGTATGGAAGAATTATAAATATTGGCCAAATTCGAAACTTGCTAAACAAATCAGAATTAGTGAACTTAAACTTTCCGAACCAAGCAAAAGTAGTGAATCCGAACTTGCAAGACTAATTGAAGAAAGGGAAAGTATGCAGCAAAGTTTATTGACGACTGGAAGCACATCCCGTGGTACGAATTCATCGACAAGATACACCAGTCGAAGCATATGCACTGAACCACAAAGTATAATGGAATCTAACCACGGTAATTAATTATATTTTTATGGAAAAAAAATCCTTTTATATAACGATGCTAAGTTACTATAATTGAATCATCCTCAGATTCAATTGAACACCTAAGACTTAGATGACAGATGTGTTTTATTGAAGCAAGCGAATTACTCTGATTTGATAGAGGAACACAAAAGCAATTCTATCGTATTTTTTCTACGTGCTTATTATATATTTCCTATTATATATTTATCCAGGCTTTATTGTTTTTTTTTTTATAAATAAACCATGAAATCGGTCTGTCCAAACTTTAAATGATTCGTTTGGACTTGATGCATAAATATATTTGTTTAACCGCAATAATAAACAAGTTAAATGAATAAATAGCAAGAGCACTTTAAATAGTATTGATAACGATTATTTAGGCAATAATCTTTTACATGAGAGTGACTGAAAAGTTCATAGTTTTATTGACCAAATTTGACCATAGATAAAATTAACTCAATCCTTCAAAATACTTTCCATTAACTTTTATACAAAATTTGAGCCAAATCTGTTAATCTTGCAAGAATTTCACATATTTATATGTTCTGATTATATCAGTTAATTGTATAGCTAGGAACTAGCTATAATTTATTGAATTTTTAAAGCCTTACATTTACTATCTTTATTTTGATAAGCTATAATCGATTTATTGTTATAAATATCCTTCATATGCAGCATATTAAGAAAGTCTTTGAACAGGTTTTGAAACATTATTTTTTTATTTATATTGTTATCGGGTAAATAGTTTAGCACATATTTAAATTTATTATATTTGATATTTAAATATATATACACTCCCTGATCAAAAGTTTAGGACCACTTAATAAAATTTAAATAATTGTAATTAATTTATTATTAATAGTATAATATAATAATATTTTTTTTAAAAAATTAAAATACAAGTAATTATATATTTAATTAATAGATAAAAAATATGATTTTAAATTATTTGGTATTTTAAAAAAAATTTTTTCTAAATTTTTTAATATTTAAAGTATTACTAAATAAATAAATAATTTAATTTAATTTTAAATTAAAATTTTTTTTGTTTTTTTTTTTTTGTTTTTTTTTTTATCATAAAAAGGTATCATATGTACAGCTTTATTGATATATATATACAGATGGCAATCATTATTATGCAGACATTTTTTTTATTAAATTTAATAAAAAAATAAAATAAAATAATTGTTCATTTTGCTTGAGACCCATTATATAAACACTGATCTAGTTATTTACCTGATTTTTTTTTCTTTGTCCCAACTCATGAATAGAAACAATGAAATCTGTATTACTTGAAACATGTGAAGTAATTATTTATAGCCATGAACATGGTCACTCAGGTCATACTATTGCCAACCAGGTCAAATGTAATAAAACAACTGTATATAAGGTACTCAAGCAATTTCACAAAACTGGTTCTGTAGAAACAAACTGGTAAACCATCTCTTCTTGCTTTCTTCAGCCTTCAAGAACTTAAAAATTTCATGCAAGATAATAAAGAAAACAACCAACAACTTTCCATCACTCAACTTGCAAGTGTTTGATCACTTTATTTAAAGAAACCTATTACTGCCATTACTATATGCCATAACCTCAAAAAACTTGAACTTAGAGCTTGCATGCCATGAAAAAAATTTGCATTTTGAAAAAAAACTAAAAAATGTCTGGAGTGAGCAAAAACATATGAAAATTGGACATTAAGACAATGGAGAAAGGTTTTTTTTCTGATAATATTACTTTTACGCAATTTCAACAAGAATGTAATAGAAAAGTACGATGTGAACCAAACAAAGTATTTCATCCATTTTGTATTGTTGCTACTATGAAATACTGTTTTAGCTTAATGTTTTGGAAATGTTTTTTATAGTCTGAACTTGGTTTCATTATTCTTTTATACAGCTCAGTTACTGAAATTATATATGCTAAAACAATCCAATGTTATATGGTACTTATGCTTCATAAATATTTTTTTCATAGTAACATAATTTTCCAAAAAGATAATGCCATTCTACACTGTTCAAAGATTGTCAAAGAAGCATATCAAAAAGCTAAAATTCTAATATTGCTGTGGTCTGCCCAAAGCCTGGATTTAAATCTAATAGAAAATCTTTGAACAGAAATGAAAACCATGGTTCTTTGCTATACTCCACTACCATCAAACCTTAAAGAACTTAAACAGTATATCAAGCAAGCATGGAAAGAACTTCTGAATATTACAAAAAATTGATTGATAGTATATCTCGTCATATTAAAGCTGTTATTGCAGCAGATAGAAATACAACAAAATATTAAAATATTAGTATTTTTTTTTCATCTTAATTTAATTAATTTAATAAATTATTATTTTACCTTAAATAGTTAAAATAATTAAAAAAATTTCACTATTTTAAAAATGTCCACATAATAATAATCACTATCTGTAATATTCAAATTACATCAAACATTTTTACAAAGTAAATTTGCAAATTAATGTTAACCTATCTACAATGTTAACTATTACTACCTTTGACACACTTAATGTGTTTTAAATTAGTTCTAGTGCTGGATGGTCAATGCTTTTCCAGAGCTAATATGTGAGTTTACCAAATTATATGAAGGCCAATAGCCATAATTCTCAAGTTGGTCTCCAAACTCTTAACTTGGACTGGCACTTGTTAATATATTGTCACGGGTCAGGGGTCTATCAGCAGTAACGGCGAAATTCTAGACTTCGCGACACTTCGACAGGGGTATTTGTTATAACATGGGGGATTAAAGGCAGAAAGAGGCGTAGATTTGGCGAGTTTGTGTGATTTAGGAGGATTTTTATTGGTCAGAACAGT
>CAJVPV010000242.1:0-25011 GCA_910591835.1 Acaulospora morrowiae
ACAAAAATACTCAAAATACAATCCACCAACACTATCATACCCCAAATAAACATCATCGACACCTTTCCCATTCAATATACACTAACAAACACACTGTGGGAGTGGATGATCTTGGTGAGGCGTTTGATTTGACCGAGGTAATTAATTTCTCTTTATTAATTTTCTTTTTGTCATCACTATCTGCTTCCCTTTTATTTTAAAAAATAAATGCTAATAGGTTATTTTTTATTGGCTTTTTTTTGAGACATAATGTTCTACAAATTTCTTGACAAAAGAGTGAGGGAATTTTATATACTAATTTATTTTTTCTATTGTATACACCATTTTCCAAAAAGAATGCAACACCTGATTGGCAATCTTTAAATGCTAAAATTTTAAGTAGAATAAATCAGATTAATATAAAATTTATATTATAGATAGAATATAAATATGCTTAAATAATGTATAAATTAAAATAGATATTAAATTAATAAAAAAAATTTTTAGGATAAATTTTAAAAAATTTATTGTTACAGTATTTTTGGAGTTTTTTAAAAAAAATAAAAAAATTTATTTATTTTTTTTTTTTAGAGGCAAAGTGCATTACATGCGAACTTTATTAACTTAGCATTGAAATTACAATTATTACATGAAGAGTCTGACTAACTATATTAGCTATTCTAATCCTAGCACCGCCTCTAATTCTAATCTGATTATCAACTAACACCCTGGAGATGGGTTCGCAATCCAGGCATGATCTATTCGAAGAGCATTTAAAAAAATTTATTTATTTATAAAAAATACATACATATAATTATAAAAATATATTTGATTTCTATTACCATCTTGTATAACCACCTTTTGCCTTAATAATATCATTAATTCTTTTAGGCATTGTTTCTATATATTCCTTACAAGTTTTTTCAGATGTTTCATTCCAAATATTCAATAAATTATCCCAGAGAGTTTCTTTATCATTAATATTAATCTCTAAATCATTAACTCTTCTTTTCACATTATTCCAGATATTTTCTATTGGATTTAAATCTGGAGATTTTGATGGCCAAGAAATAGTTCTAATTTTATTATTTTTTAACCATCTTTGAACTATTTTAGCCTTATGTTTAGGATTATTATCATGTTGAAATATAATATCTTTGGAAGCTAAATTATAATATCTTAATGAATACATTAATTCTTCTTTTATAATTTGTCTATAAAGTTCTGCATTAAGATTTTCTTCAATCTTAGATAAATATCCTGTGCCATAATAAGTAAAACATCCCCAAATATTAATACTATCTTTATTAAATTTAGTTGTAAGAATTATATATTGATCCTTTAAAGGTTCTATAGATTTTCTCCAGCAATATTTGCGTTCTTCGACTTCAAAAAGTTGAAATTTAGTTTCATCAGACCAGATTACCATACTCCAATCTTCTATAGTCTAATTTCTATGTAATTTTACAAATTCTAATCAGATTTTTTTGTGTTTTACTTAAAAAAGATTTCTTGCACCATGTATAAGCTTTAAATCTATTTTTCTTAAGAATTCTTCAAATTGTGTTGACACTAATATTTATTTTTTTATATTTTTTCAAGGATCTATATATATCCATGGCTGCTTTGCATTTTCCTTTTAGGATTTTTTGGATAATAATACATTCCTCACATAGAGTAAGTTTAAGCGGATGACCAGGAATAGGTTTATTTTCTAATTTGTTTGTTTCAAGATATTTTTTACCAAGTCTAGATATAGTGGAATAATAAACATTGTTGCCAATTTTGACAGCAACCTGACATAAACTATAACCTTCTTCTAATAAGATAATAGCCTTTGCCCTTTTTTCTATTGATAACTGCCTTGAGGACATTTGGTTTATACAAGGTTTGAGTAAATTTTTGCATTTTTATATTTTTATCCAAAAACGCCAAAAGTCACGCAACAGTAAATTTTTATTAATTGCATCATAAAAAATTTTTTTATTATTTTAATCACTATTCTACCGTATACACTGAATAGATTAGACTATACACTGTATATACTGTTAATTTCGCCGTGATTTGATCTGATCTGATCAAAATTTTAACACTTAAAGATCGACGATCAGGTGTTGCGTTCTTTTTGGGAGACGGTGTAACTAAAGGATAAACTAGTGGAAATAGGGATATCGATGATTGCATTAAAGAATTTCAACTTAATGCTATTAGACACGAAGATGTTATTGAGTGGATTCCTTTTAATAGATTAATTAATTTATGCAATATTGGAGAGACAAGATTTATTGCAATATGGATAGATGGAATACGAAAAGTCGAAAATAATGCACAATCACGTTCGTCTTCACACATAGTAGAACTTAAGGCATCAGACAATCTTCAAATAAGTGCATTGGATTTTATAAGATACGTAACGAATAACACATCTTTCTATTTGCAGTTTAAGAACCAGGATAAAGAACATAAAGTATATGGGGTAACTCAAGATACCTTAGTACAATATATTGTTGTGGTTAATTTTAATCCTATAGGAAATAAGAAGTACGGAGCATGTAAATGGAGTGAACATTATAATACTTCAAGAGAATGGTGCCAACTATGTGATCCTTTTAGAATAACTCAAGGATGGACAAGCGAAAGTATTGATATCGACAATTTTATTAAGGAGTTTCAATCTATAGCCACCGAGTATAATGAAATAGATTGAGTAATATACGAAAGATCGGGAAAGGGGGACTTGGATGCGTTTATTCCGCAATCTGGTTAGACGGAAAACGAAAAATAATAAATAACGGCAAGAAATTTATTCAATCACGTACATAATCTTATACCGTTGCACTTAAAACATTACTCGGTTCTCCAAGAAGTTCTGCTGATTTTTTAAGAGAAGTAGGTTTTAATATTGGTCTTATAATATTTATAATAAATTAATAATGTAATAATAAAATTTATATATTTTAAGTTAAAAAATCACATGCAATGTAGGTTAATGGGTAGTACCCTAGAAGTATATGGATTAACCAAATATACGACCACAAATCCATATATGATGGTTCTTCAATATGCTAATAATGGTAATCTTCGTTATTATTTAAAATCAAGTTTTAAAGAACTTATTTGGAAAGATAAATTGTCACGACTGATGGATATATTAAAGGATTTGATTCAAATTCATGAATCTGGATACATTCATTGTGATTTAAATAGTGGAAATACTGCACTGTATTACATAAAGAGGGATCGTGGCTTGAAAGAGCGAAATCTTATATTATAGATCTTGGATTATCGCGAAAAAAAAAGGTTTCCGAAAATAAGAAAGGGATTTATGGTGTAATGCCCTATATTGCACCTGAAGTTTTATTAGGCGAAACGTAAACGCAAGCATCAGGTGTATTTAGTTTTGGTGTTATTATGGCAGAAATAACTATTTTGGAATGCCACCGTTTGATTGTTATACGTATATTTAATAGCGATCTTGCATTAAAAATTTGCAACGGATTGCGATCAAATTGTGCTCAAGGAACTCCCGATTTATATGTCGATTTTGCAAAACTATTCGTGGATTATGATCCACAAAAACGGCCTACAGCTAAAGTTATTTTCAAAAGCTTGAAAAATGGTATGGTGTTATAGAAGAACCTGATGAAATTAAAATTGACGAAGATGATATACAGTAAGTGCAATAGAGCTCGACGAACTTGATGAACCAGAAACGGTAGAAATAGGTAATCAATTTTGGGAATCCGATGAAATAGTCAAACAGCTACCTGTAACTTTGCAAAAACATCAAGATGACACATATACAAGTCAATTTATCGATACTTATGATATTTCTCAACGATACAACAAATTTGTTAAAAGCATTAATATATCTCAGCGGCATGATAAACCAGTTAATATTAGCACAACAGGTAAGGTTTATTATATTAAATATATATTGATAATATTTATAAACCGATATGTTATCTTTCATAATAGATTTCACTGCAAATAACTTGAGGATAGTGTTGTAGTTGGGAAAAAAAACATGACCTTAAGCACATTGACTCTAGGTTTTTTTTTGTTCTAAAATTTTTATTTATATTTTATACCCGTGAATAGCTGTAATTTTAAAAGTTAAAATAATTTTATATTTATTATTGAGACAAATTATTTAATTGAGGCTCACTTTTTATTGCACAATATGATAAGTAGTAACAATGATTATTATTATAACTATTTTAATTTAAAAATGAACCCGTATATTTATTACACGATTAAATTTATTGGTTTGTAGATATTTTTGTACAAAATACGTACAGAAAGTATATTTATTTATTATTATTAATTCGAATTTTCACAAACATTATATCTAATTAAAATTTAATTATTCAATTTTTATTGCCAACTGAAACTTCTCATTGCCTTACAAAAGAAAAGCAAATCAATACGACCAGGTTGTAAATGTCCAATAATAATACATTTATTATGAAAAATGATTGAAATTTTTAGTTATTTAAGATATCTTATTTATTGGGAAATTGAAATAAATGATTAAATAAACCTTAAAATGTAAATTAGTTTGACAATTAGCTATAAAACTTATTGATAAACATGGATTACAGTATCACCATGTGCATGCAATAAAGATTTGCGTAATACAGTAATTAAATGCATTAACCATAAATATTTAATAATATTAAGTTTATATAAAACTTATAAATTTACTTTTAGCCTTAAATAATTTTTAATAATTTTTTATAGATTGGTTATATACAGTATATATATTTTAATATAAAATGATTATCAACATAATAAAAAAAATACAATATATTAAATACAAATTAACTTATTATCAAAAATATATGTTAATATTTTAAAACTTTCTTTAATTAATTAATTTGATTTAATTTTTTTTAAACTTTGACTTTATTAAATTTGAATTGAATTATTTTATTATATTAATTGTAAATATAGTATTACAAATTTTTTTTCATAATTATAATAACAAATAATCAAATTATTTAAAATATAATCTATTATTATAATTATTGTATTTTTTTGCTTTTTTACTTTTTCTGTTTTATTTACTCTTTCTGTTTTGTTCAAACAATACTTATAAATGTAACAAAAACTATATATTATAATATAAACTAGTATATATATAATAAAATTAAAAAAAAATATCAAAAAAAAAAAAACTCATATCCATTCACTACTAATTTCTTAAAAATTTTCTTTTATAGAATTTTTTCGAAAGAAATACTTTTCTCTTTCTTTTTAATATGTCAACTATACAATAAACTTAAAGACATAAGAACTTTAAGAACTATTGTTATATTGAAATAGGACTTTTGATTAAAGGTCAAGCAAGTTTGAAAGTCTTGTTTACTTATTGGTTGCATAAGAAATGCCTATGGCAATTTTTCTTCTTAATTTTATCTTTATACCTTCTTTTTTATTACTATTATAATAACTATGTTTCTTATTATTCTTATCATCATCAACTTTTTTAAAAAAATATATTTATAGATCCTCTTACTTGTTTCAACCAAACTCTTTCAAAAACTTCTATATAGTACACTTCATTGTACCACCTTAATAATATCAAAAATTTTCCCAAACTCAAAAACCAAAATCAGCTTAACCTCTTCAAATGATCTACACAATTTTAACAATTAATTACAAGAACCAAACTGATATTATTTTATTAGAAATAATAACAATAATAACAATATATAAAAATATATCAAAAATATATCAAATCTAAATTAATTTTCTAAAAATCTTCTATATTGCAAAAAAAAAATTTCACTTATTCTAACTTGAATGTTTATAAATAGATATAAGTTATTTATAGATCACTTTTAATATAGTATTATTTTTTTGATATTATGTTATATTAAAAATTATATATATAATAGATTAATGTTAATTTAAATAGATGTTTAATATAATAACAAAATTAATATTTAATTAATAAAATTATATATTTTATCTTATTTGCAATAAAAAAAATTATAATAAAACATTATTATTTACTATAAAAAAATTTTTTTTAATTGCAAACAAATATTAAATATTAAACTTTATTTAAATAATAAATTTATTAAACTGTAAAATTTTTCTTTAATACAATTTAAGCATGTTAAATTATATACTTTTTTAACTTATATTAAATATAAAAAAGCCAATAAATTATTTATATTAATATTATATAATATATATTTTAAATATAGGAATTAATATAATATAAATTTTAAATAAATATGTATTGTTAAATTTAAAAGTTTAATCTTTTAAAATAGGAAATTTTATATTAAAAATAGATCCAATACATTAATTTGCTAATAATAAACCTATAATATTTTTATCCATTGAACAATCTTACTTAGAATTTTAAAAAAGGTTTCAGTCACCACTTTTGCAATAATCAAGGATTTCAATCAAATATTTATAATATCTAATCAAAAATATATTATTATATCACATAATCAAGTGATAATTCTCAAGTTATTAAGAAACATATTACAAAATAATCTTTCATTAATTATTTTTACATTTGTATTATTTGTTACTCTTAATAATTTAGTATGACAATTATATTCATTATTTATTTTTATATAAATAGAATAATAATATAGAAAAATTGTAGAAAAGTTATAAAGAAAATAAAAAGAACTTGTAAGAAAATTGAAGGTGGAATTGTAGTTACACAGGTCCAGGTCACAATTCAAAACCCAAGTACTGTATTACTCTCCACCACTATATTTGATATAAGAAAGGTTGTTTGAAGTTTGTATTCTATATGTGGAAGGAAAACTTTGTTATAGATATATAATGTCATATAGCCTGTTATATATTTAGATTTGAGTGATTAAGAGATTGTTTTTATTTCTTTAAGAATTTTGTTATGGTTAGGTGTGAGAATACTGTGCTCAAAAAGTCAAATGTCCAATATTCTTATTGATTCTTTTTTAGATAATGGGAGAATTGGTATTATTTCTTAAAAGATTTTTTTCTTAAAGACTTCACTGTTCATAACTAGTAGTTTGGTTTTTGTTGAATTAGCTTTGATATCATTAAGTTAAAAAAATTCTGTTATAATGTTTAGGTTATTTTGGATTTTAGATTTTAAGGTCACAAGAAGATTGAGATCATCCATATATGCTATGATATTATGCTTTAAGTTTGATAGTTATTGTGTTAGAGCTAAGATTAATGGATTGTAAAAAATAATTCATCAAAGAGATGATAATGTTTCTCCTTGATCAATTCCATAAGGGATTATAATTTGTCGAGTGAGACCAAGGTCTGTTATTATTTGATATATGCGGTTTGTAAGGATGTTACTGGTTAGAAAAATAAAAGTTTCTAATAGGTGTATCCTTTTCATTGATATTCTTAGCATGTACAAGTTTATTAAGTCGAAAGCTGCATTGATATTAAGTGATAGAATTCATAATTCCTCTTGAATAAGTTTTTTGGAGTTATAAATTGAGTTGAGAATTTGTATTAGTTTGAAGGTGCTTTGGTTGGGAAGACTTGCAAAGTTGAATTTTTGAAGGATATTATGTTTTGTTAAAGTGAGATTGAGTCTTTTGATTAATATTTTGATCAGAATTTTTCTGAATGAGTCGACTAGTGCTATGGGTCTTGTTTCTTGAATGTAGTATTTCCATTGAAGTTTTTTGCTGATGAGAAATATGTGATAGTTTTTCCAGTCTGTTAAGATTTTTTAAGAAGAAAGTATTTGGTTAAAGATTATGTGAAAGTAAGGAAGAAGAGTTTTTTGTATTTGTTTTATAAAAAAATATGTGATTTTAGAGGGACCAGATGCCTTATTGTTAGGAAGCAAGCTTATTGCTTCTGTAATTTCATATTCAGTGATGGGACTCATTAGTGTGTCGTAAATTGAAGAGTTAATATTGTTAAGTGGGATATATGTTTTTTTCATTTGGAGAGAAGTTGATTGTCAATTATTCATTTGCAAAAAACTTTTTTGTAATAGTCTGTAATTGTTTGATGAATTTGAATAGGATCTGTTATAACTTCTTCATTAATTGGATCAATAATTTTTGTGAAGAAAGCATATGGGTTTTCGTGATTAAGGATTTGTTTGATTCTAATTTTTGGATTTTCTTGAAGGTTTGTTATTCATTAATTGATGATTTTATTGATTGTTTCATTTCTTTGTAAGTTGTTTTCAGTTTTAAGTGTTTTAAAGATTATTTTAAAGAGTTTTTTGAGTAAAGTAATTTGATCAGTTTTGTTTGAGTATAGGAGTTTGAGATTCTTAAGATCTTTTAATATTATGTGGTTAATTGGAAGGGGTGCTTGTGTAGAGAGGTTGTGAATGTGAAATTTGATTGTTTGAAGTTTTTTGTGAAGTATTGTACCATTTTTACTGAAAATTTGTAAGGTATTTTTACAGATTTTTGTTTTTGGAACTAATTTGTTAAGAGTTTTAATTATATTTGAATTGAAAAATTTTCAGGTTTTCTTGGTGTTGGATTTTTCAGGAGAGGAGAATAGGATGTTGGCAATAGTTGTGTTGATAGTTTTCCAGGTTTTAGGAGTTATTTTGTTAAAGTTGTAATAGGTAACAGATATTTTTTTAGGAAGTTTGAAGATTAGAAAGTTTGAGAGTATTAATGTGATAATTTTGTGGTCACTGCAAAATTCTGGTTCAGTGTTTATTGTTTGTGTTTTGATATATTAAATGGTGATATTATTTGATATTCAAATTTGATCAATACAACTTTGACCAGTAGATTCTGAAAATATATATATGGTTTTGTAAAAAAAGAAAAGACATAATATATTAATATAGTTTTTGTTAAGTTTTTTGTAAATGAGTAATTTGTATTTTGGTTCAGTTTTTTGAAATTTGTCAATTGGGTTAAGTGTAGAGTTGAAGTTACCCATGATGATATAGAAAATGTTTTTTGAGGAGTTATTGTTAATTAGTGTTGAAATAGGATGTGGTTTTTTTCCTTGTGTTTGAATTGTAAGAAAGATAAACTTGTATAATACAGATTTTTATTTTGGGTTTGAACTGAAAAAAGATTAAGATAATATATCCTTGAAGTTCAATAGTAGGGCTCCAAAAAAGTACCAAACTGGTATCAAAATAGTACCGATCTATAGTAAATTTAATATATGGATTGTGATCTATTTATATGTTTTTATAGTAAATTTAAGTATTGAACTGGTATCGAAGCAGTATCATTAGGAGCCCTATTCAATAGTTTTGTAAAGGTGATTAGAAAGATTTTTGTTAAGTATTATTAAGACTCCTGCTTGGCTTTGATCAAGGTTATTTGAAGTTTTCAATAGTGTGTAGAATTTTTTTAATAATTTGAAGTTTTGTTTCAAAAATGCCAAAGATGTCATAATTGTTGTTTTTTATATATTGGAGAAGACAATTGAGTTTTGTATGGTCATTAAGTCCTCTTGTGTTGAGAAAGCTGATTTTCAGTAATTATTGTTTTGTGTTAGTAAAAGATTTGCTGAATATAATTTTTGAAAGATCTTTTTTAATCAAAAATTTTTTTAATAGTTTGTTTGTATTAATCATTGTTTAAAAAAGTTGAAAAATTTTGTAGATGGTTCAGGAAGTTCGATTTGAATGATATATTTGTTGAAAGCCTTTGGAAGAGAAAGTGTTTTCTGAGTTTGCGAATTTTTGGAATAAAATCAACATTGTTAACTAAGGGAATATCCATTTTAATTTTGTTTTGGATTAGATAAATTTTAATTTGAAGGGACTTGAAATGGGATGTTTTCATTGGATTTAGATCTAGTTGTCTAGAATTTTGAAAAATTAATAATGTTGATGTGTTTTGATTATATTTTTTTGAAAATTTTTTTGTTTGTTATTGGGAAGTTAATATTGGCTTTTTTGTTAACAATGCTATAGTCTTCTGGAAGAGGAGGTTTGATTGAGATGTTTGGGAGTTTGTGTTTGTGTTTTGGTTTGTAATGTCGATCTGCTCTTTTGATAAAGGGATTTGAAAAATAATTTTTTTTGAGAGACTGATGAGAAGGTATAGAATGTTAGCTGAATTTGTTACTGACAGGAAAATGTTTATTTCAAAATCAAAAATTTTGTCTAATAATGATGGTAGTCTTTTCCTGATGTAGAAGAAGTCGTTTTATAATAGTTTGAAGTAGTAGGTTTTACAAAGGAATATAGTTAATTCTTGAATGGTTATTGGGCTGTCTCTGGGATTAAAAAGGAAGAAGTTTTGATATTTAGGTTTTAACAAATGATTGATTAATGTGAATAGTTTTTTTGGTAGTAGTAATTTGAAGTAAAAGCTGGTGAGATTGGAAGGGACTTGGTAATTTTCATGGAGATGGCCCTTTAGATCAGAGAGAGTTTGATTAATTCACTGCATTTTTTGATTGGAAAATTTTTTTTGTATTTTGGTAGAAAGTTGGTGGGATTTTCAGATAGTGAAGGATTGATTTTAAAAAAACTGTATGGAAGTTTTTGGAATTTGTAATAAGACTTAGTATACATAAAATTGAAACAAGTTGAGATTTGTTTTGTATTAATAGATTGCATGTTAGTTTGATTTTTATATTAGCTGAAATTTCATTTAGTAAGGGTAGGAGTTTTGGAAGTAGTTTGTTCACTGATTCCTTAAGTTTATCTTTGAGAATGGTATAGTCAATAAAAAATAGTGGTTTACAGATAAAGTAATTAATAAGATATGTGAGAAAGCTAGCTAGTTCTTAGAAGGGTATATTGTTGATGTCAATAGTTCTAAGATAGATGATTGATAGAATAGTGTAAATGATTACTCAGATTTTATTTTTTGTTTTCAGGTTGATAAAGTTGAGATTTCATTTTTTTTTGTATTTTTTTTAAAAGTGCTTTTAAATTTCATTAAATTTCTTTTGATAAGTCAGTTTGATTTCTGTTTTGAAAGTGAAAGAGCTAAAGAAAGTGCTGCTATTGAAGTTGAATTTGTTAAATATGGGTTGGAGAAGATATGGAGGATATTTGAATAGTTCTCTGATTTTTGTAATAATTTGAATAACTGTAGTTATATCATTTGGTACTGGTAAAAATTAGTTAATTAGGGATTCTGTTTTCTCATGAAGAGTGTCATATTGCTTGTTGTCTCAAATTTGTTATAATTCTTTCTGAATTTGGTAATCAAAAGAAGTTGACCATGTGTTTGATTGAGATAATTAGTTGTTGTTATTGGTGGATTTGGAGAGTTGATCAAGATCTATAATATCTTCAAAATTAATATATTGTGATTGGTTTGTTAGTTTATTTCGCTGATTTTCATTAGATTGGAAATGGTTATGAAGTTGTCAGGTAAGCTAATTATTGGTTGATGATTGGAGATGCTTGGTTGCGAGAGATTTGCTAAGGTAGAATCCAGATCAGAAAGTTTTATTGGTTCATCATGTGTTTCACTAATTTCTATGGTGTTGCCATATTGGAGAGGGCTAGAGTAATAGACAAGACACTTGCATGTGCTTGCATTGTGATTGATTAATTGTTATTCCTTTTTTGAAGAACAAAAGAATTGATAGACAGTAGATCATTTTTAGGAGAAAACTGTATAGAGTTTTTTGTTTTTTCTCCAGAAGAGAGAAAAAATTCTTAAAAGCACTTGTGGAGATGTTGGTCAATTTACACTTTTTTCATTTTATTGACAATGTTGGTGATGTAGTTAAAAACAAAGTTTTCAATTATGGGGTTTTGAACAATAGCTCTGATTATAGAAATTGCATCTTTTTGACAACAGTTTCTTCAAAAATAATAGTTTTGGTATCTTTAATAGCATTAGTATTGAGAATTTCTTCTATGTTTTTTTCCTTTTTGATGATGAGGAAGCATTTGGGATAGTTGATAAGATTGGGAATGGTGATAGTTCTGGCATAATCAGTTTTGTAAATTGTATTTGTTTTTAAGTCGAATAGTAGATTTGAAGTTTATGGTTCCAGTCGTCATAAATAGTTGCATAAAGAAATTGTTTTTGATTTGTTAAAAAGGTTGAGGGCTTCATGGTGAAAGTAGTTGGGATGTAAAGTGTGCTTGGAGGTGCTTAAGAAGAAACAAAGTGTTTGTTTTAAAGGTTGTTACTATAAAAAATTTTTTTTTGTTTAAAATCAATTTATAGGAAAGAGTTTTTAGCTAGACTGTTGCTATTTTAAATATAAAAGAAAAAGAGATAGAATTCAATTGTATAAAAGTTTGCATATATAAGTTATTGATTCAAAAAGATCAGTCCATTTAATATTGGATTTGTTTTAATTTGTTTCAATTAAAAGAAAAATGATTTTTCATTTGTTTTGGTTGAATAATTAGAAATTAGATCTTGATGAGATTATAGTTTGAAGGTTTTCTTGATGAGAAATTGTTAAGAAGTTAAGGGAATGAAAATAATAAAAATATTATAGGTGGATGAAGGGGTTTTGTATTAGATTAAGTTAATTATATCTCTAAGAGTGGAACAAGTTTTATATAACTTTTGTTAAGTAGAAATATAAAGTGAAATAAATTTCATTTTGATTATTTCAAGTTGACAAAATTATAAGTTGAAGGTTTGATTAAGGAAACAGCTAATACATTTGATTAAAATCAAAAATTTGTCAAGTTTGTTAGCTGGAGGGTATAGACAAAGATTGATAATAATTTAATTTTTGAAGATTGTTTTTTGTTTTTTTTCAATTATAGTTGTATTGGAAATTTCAATTGCTTTCCAGTTTTTTTTTTGTTATTTTAATGTTTGTTTAAGATAGTTGTTGAGCCCATGTTTTTTGGATTAAGATTTTTGTGTTTTTGTATTATTGTGAGGTTTTTCCTTGAAGATTTTTCCTATATAACTGGCTATATAATATTATTTGGTTAGTTGATTGTTTTGGAAAACTAAGACTTGTTTAAGATAATAGATTTAATATTTAAACAGAAGTTTTAAAGTATAGAACTAGTTTAAGTTTCATATGAGATTGTAAAGTGGAATTGTTCTGTCTGGAAATTTGTAATTACAAGATAAAGTGTTATAGAATTAAATTTTGTATTTATAAGCAAGTTGGATAATATAGAGTATAATATTTGATGTATATGTTTTTATAAGATTTTTGAAGAGCATAATGAAAATGCATTTGATAATTGTAGAGCTTGAATTTCTTAAAGTTTAAGTTTGGAGTTAATAGAATTAGTTAGAAAATAGTGCAGATTGAAAGTAAGAACTTTGTTTTGTAAATTAGCAATATGTTTAATATTGAAGATAAAAGTTATAAAATCAGTTGTATAGGAGGGTTTTTTAAATATAAATTTTATGTTTTATAGTGAAATTAATTTTTCTTTGTACTGGATAAGTTAATTTGAAGTTAAAAAAGTAGTTTGAATTTTAAATTCGATTTGTGAAAAAAGAACTTTAAATATATGTATGTGGCTATTGGATCAATAGTATATTTGGTTTTGAGAAAATATAAAATTAAGATAGTATCATTTAATATTTTTTCCAGTTTGGAATAATTATACTTGGTTTAGAAAACCAGATATCTAATATTCAAATTGATTCTTTTTTTGGTTGGAGTAGGATAAGATTATTATCAAGAAGTATTAGACTATTTTTAGTTTTGGAGTTGATTACAATTAATTTAAATTTGTTAAGGTTTGCTTTGATATCATTTAATTTAAAAAATTCATTCATTAAAGTAAGTTGGTTTTGAAAAGAAGAAAATTTTTCAGCTAGTATGTTAAGGTCATTCATATATTATTGTGTTGTGAAAAAGTTTGTTGTGTTTGTTTTGTTTGAATAGTAAAGTAATGAGAGAGTTATAAAAAATAATTTATCAAAGAGAAGAAATAATCCATCAAAGAAAAGAAATAGTTTCTTCTTGATCAATACTGTCTAGTATAGGAATTGAATTTGTATTTCCAAGATTTGTAATTACTTGACATTTCTGGTTAAGTAGAATATTTTTTGGTATTTTAATAAATTTTTGAGAAAGTTTGATTTATTGTATGGATTTTTTCAATATTTGTAGGTTTACTGAATTGAATACAGCACTAATGTTTAGAGATAAGATCCAGGGTTCTTTTTTTCTATTTTGTGTTAATTATAAATTAAGTTTAGAATTTGAATAAATTCAAAAGTACTTTGATTGGAAAGTCCTGTATAGTTGGATTTTAAAAGGATTTGATATAATAATGGAATTAAGCTGAGTCTGATAGTTATAATTTTAGTAAAAAATTTCCTAAAGGAATTTACAAGTACAATTGGTTTGGTTTTTTTTATATTAAATTTTATTGAAGTTTTTTGCTGATTGGAAAGATATTATATGTTTTCCATTTCTCAAGAATTGGTTTATTTTGTAGAATTTCATTAAAAAGATTACAAAGAGTAAGGATTATTGCTTTTTTGTTTTTTTTTAATCATGAGATATGTTATATTTGAAAAGCCTAATGCTTTGTTTATTGGTAATTCATCAATTGTTTTAAAGATTTTGTATTCAGTTATTGGACTTAACAAATTGGAGTACTAGTTGGGCAGTATAAAAGGGATTGAATAATAGTTTTCTTTTCATTTTTCCATTAGTGGGAGATGTATTTGCCTTTTGTGAAAGATAGTTTTGTAGTGATTCTCTATTATTGTATATATTTCTGTAGGATTAGAAATAATTTTATTCTTTTCAAGAATAATAAGTTTGTTAAAATTAATGGGAGGATTTTTGTAATTTAAAATGTTTTATATTATAGATTTGAAATTGTTTTGTAGATTGTTAATATGTTTGTTAATAAGTTTAGTAATTTCTTTCTTAGTCTGAAGTTGGTTTTCAAGCTTGAGAACTTTATATGTTAGTTTGAAAAGTTTTGAAAAGAATTAAATTGATTGAA
Source organism: Acaulospora morrowiae (assembly GCA_910591835.1). Classification (NCBI taxonomy): domain Eukaryota; kingdom Fungi; phylum Glomeromycota; class Glomeromycetes; order Diversisporales; family Acaulosporaceae; genus Acaulospora; species Acaulospora morrowiae. The sequence continues at coordinate 14,834 of CAJVPV010000242.1, forward strand.
AATTTTTGGAATAGGGTAGAGAATAAATTTTTAATTTGTTAATTATTAAGTTGTCAGTTAATGAATTGATAGAAGTATTTTTTTTGAGATGAATGATTTGATATTTGGTTTCTTGGAGAAAGTTATACAATAAAGAGCCTTTTTTAGAGAAGATGTTTTTTAGGGATTGGGTTGGAATTTTTTTTGATAGTAGATTTCAAGAATGAGCTTTTTAAATTTTTTATAAAAGTATATTTATGTATTATTTGTTGATTTTAAATTAAAACTTAATAGTTTGTTTTAAAGATTTGATTTAAGTAATTCCTATTGGATTTTTCTTAAAGTAGGTATTAGGAAGTTTGTTAAATTTGTAGTGAGATTCTAAGATATGAAGAATTGCAATTAAATTGGCTTTATCTGTTATTTGAAGTTTTGTAAGAAGTTTGATTCTAATTTGAAATGGGATTTCAAATGGTTTGAATAGAAGATTAAAAAGAAAATTGACAATGTATTTCTTGAGTTCATCTCTAATTGTGGTATAGTCAAGAGTGAAGGTTAATTTTTTAATAAAGTAATTGATGAGATAAATAAGAAGGCTTGCTAGTTTATAATAGAGCATGCTTTTAATATCAATAATAAATAAGTAAATAATTGATAAGATAATACAGATTATAGCACAGGTTTTTTTTTGTTTCAAAATTAATAAAGTATATATTGTTTTCTTTTCTGTATTTGTTATGAAAGTTTTTTTCGATTTCAATAAATTCTTTTTGGTAAGCTGATATAAGATTTTCTTTTTGGATGAAAGAGCTAAAGAAAATATGATCTTTAAAACTGATTTTGTTATTTATTGCTTTTAGGTGATAGGATAGATATTTGAAAAGTTTGATATTGGTGTTAATAGTTTTGATAATGATTTATATATTATTAGATACACAAAATATGTTGTTGACTAGTTTTTCAGTATTAGCCCTGAGAGTTTCATATTGTTTATTCTCTTTGATTTCTTGGAGTTCTGTTTGGACTTGTTGTTTAAAAGAGGATGACCAGATATATGACATGGTTTTAGGTTAAAAAGAAGACCCAGTAAATTTGTCAAGATCAATAATTTTATTAATTATTATTAAATTTGATTGACTTGTATAAAGAATTTTACTAATATCCATGCTGAAGTTAGAGATTATCATATGATTATCAGAAAAGGAAGTTGGAGTAACATTTGTTTGCTCAGTTTGTTTGGGTTTGACAAGATTCAAATTAAATAATGTCATTGATATATCTATTGCTACACTGATTTCTATAGAATTACTAGATTAGGTAAAGGTTGAAGTGATAGACAAGAGGCTTGCATGTGCATGCATTATGGCTGTTTGATCAATATTCCTTTTTTGGATGACAAGAGAAGTAATTGACAAATGATCATTTTCAAAGATAAGCTGATTGGGAGTTTTGATTATTTCTTGGAAAATAGAAAGAAATTCTTGAAGACGGTTGTAAAGTTCAATGTTTAATTGAGTTTTTTCTATTTTTTCTACAATATTACTAATGTACTGAAAGTTAAGAGATATGTTTCTAATATTGGAGAGAGAAATATAAGTTTGGAAAGTTTATCTTGATTTCCTCTTTTTCTAGTATTTGTTGCAAAGTTAAGAATGCAGATGTTATTTGTAGAGCCTGTTTTTACAATTTCTTTTAATATTTTTTCTTCTCTTACAATAAGAAATTGGTTAGAAAAGTTTGTCAAGTTGTGAATAAGAAGGTTTCTTATAAATTCTGTTCTGATAATTTTGTTATTACTGAGGTCAAGATAAAAAATTTGAAAAAGTTGGTTCCAATCCTAGTGAATTGTTATATGTAAGAACTGTTTTTTGTTGTTGTTAATTGAGAGGCACTTCATAATGAGAGTTGTTTAATAGTTGCGAGCACTTGGAAGTGCTTGAAAAGTAAAAGTTTCTTGAAAGAACTATTATCAAATAAGAAAATTTTCAAATAAAAAATGATTTATAAGAAAGAGTTTTTTTCCATAATTATAATTTTTATTAAAAATATATTAATATTGTTTTATTTATTAATTATTTACAAATTATAACCTGTGGATCTATAGCACAGTGGTTAGTGCTCTGCAAGTCAGATCACAAGATAATGGTTCAAATCCTCCAGGAGGCTAACATGAAATCTCAAACCAGAAGGAAGAATTAGCATATTCTGATCACTATTACAAGATATCAAGTCCAGTTCCAGATGAAGGCAATTGGATTATTTCAACATGATATCTGGCACTATAATCTAACATGCGCTGTTTCCATAAGAAGCCAATTTACACATTGATTCAACGAGTATTAGAATTGTGATACCAAGAAAGGTATAGTAGTGTAATGATCATTCAGCAGTGTTACAATGATTGTTGTCAAGTTTGGTGCTTTTACCATTTCTCATGTATGGAGCACATTTTCTTATCCTTTAGTTCATGAGACTATAAAAAAAACAACTTGATTTTTCAAGAAGACCAAGCTAGAGTCACAAAGACTTCTTGTTAGATATAACTAGTTCATGGCTGATTATATTAGGATATGATTCTTTAGATTTCTATTTATTGGATAATAGGTAGGACTGAAAGGCACACATCCTGACATATTAACACTCTATCTATGCTATTAGTACCCTAGTGTTGATAATATAGGAAGAATAAAAGGCAATAAGCTGACTGGTAATTAAAAATAATCTTAGCTTAGGTAGCTTTATCAAGTTGACATAGTGGAAAATTTGTATAAAACATATTTGTATATGCTAATTTTATCATACTTAATAAAGCAAGATGTATACCAATCATTGAAAAAAATTATTTACAAATTATAGATTAAATAAAATTTTAAAAAAAGTTCAAAAACTTTTGTAACAGACTGTATATAATAAGCCACCGTCAATGTTATAAAAAAAAAAAACTTTCCCAAACACATTCATATTGCAAAAAATTACTAAATTAGGAAATCCAAAATTTTTTTGTGGAAAAAAAAAGCAAAAGATCCTGGGGAGCCCTCCTTTTCCAAGGGTCAAATAGTTAATCATAAGCATGTCCTTCTTGATGTACTTGTCACCAACATTAAAAGTCCTCAAGCCATTATTATCTACAGAAACACCAAAACAAAAAAAAATTCTGCCTCTACTCCTGCCCAATCAATCCACCTCCCCAGGCTGGAAAACTGCCCTAAAGTATGAATAACACCTGTCCGCTCTCTACAAAGTGAACTAGAAAGTGCCAACATTATTAGTGCTACCTTTGAGGAATTTCAAAGAACCAGATTATCACCTATACTTACACTCGTTACCATAACCCTGCCAGAACAAATGTCCCTGGAAGACCTAAATTTCTTCATGGAATTCCAACACACCTTCAAACTAACAGATGAGGACAGAACAGATATTATGAGAGAAGTTATGAAGCATAACCTCAATTATGGCCTGCACATCCCCTGGGTAAAACTCAACATTAACACTTTTGAAGAAAATAAAATCTTTACTCTTGAAAGAAAAACCAGGACGCCTCTACCTCCACCAAATACACCTGCGCCCACAGAGGAAATAATCGACAACAATAGTATGCAGTCTGCGACAATTCCTGCATCAATCCTGAACCTGTACCACCCATTGACAATAACCCAGCACACAATTCATACGAATCTGAAATACACAAAACACCACTGAAATGGAAATTGATGATCTTTCCACAGGGGCTGAGCCACACCTGCAACCCACAACTAAGCCTTCCTCTTGGGCTGATGAAACTGAAGCCACACTATCAATCATAACCAATAGCCAACCCAGCAGTGACACTTGCAGCAACATCCCAGAAAATGAACAAACCAAGATTTTCACATATTGTGAAGAAATAACTATTTGTCCCAGAACTCCAGAAGATATACTCAAACTCTTTATCAAGTTCAAGGATGACCCCAAAGGTCCTCCAGATCATCTCTCAAGGCTATCTTCTCAAAAATTGATTATAGAAACAGAGACTTCTTCAGAACCTTCACAAACAGCAAACTAATTAAAGGACAACACCAACGTGAATATGAAAACATTGAGAATGAGTTTAAAGCAAACTATCTCAAAGCAAACAATATTGCATATATCATCAGAACCATCAAGAAAAAATCTGCGTAATTATCAACAAAACACTTTTTGCAGCCTATCTCAGATCAACTGACCTTACAAAACTAAAATTCTGACAAGTCATCCAACTTTTGGAATACGGCTTCAACTTCTTTTTCAACCCCGCATTTGCTAAAATAGACTACCAAAAATTGTATGACAAGTGTGAAGAACACATTAAAATAAAACTACCTAATCTTCCTGAGTCACCTAGTGACATTCTGGCCTCAATTAAGATCAAGTTATCCAAAGCCATTTCCATCACCTCACCAAAATTCACCAGAAAAGTGGCTGAGTGTCTTAGAGCATACTACAACTTCAATTTACTCCTGCTCTCTTTTTTTGTACAAAGGCCAGACCTTGCAGAGAACCCAATCAATCTAAAAAAAGAACTTCATGGTATCTTTCTCCTTACAAGCAGAGCTGACCTGAGGAAATTGTATGAACTCATTGGCAAATTGAGAGACCACTACTATGTTCCAAGCAAACTTTCCCAAGCTTACTTTAACCTCCCTCCACCTAAACAATTCCTTCCTCCATCCTATACAGACCTTCCTGAATATCTCCACTCTTATTTTTCTGTTGACAACGATCCAGAAAGAATACAAGAAGTAGTTCAAATTCTGAGAAACAACCTCTATGCGGTAAAGAAGATGCCATATGACTTCATCAAGCCAAAAAGATTTCTCCCACCAATCCATTGGTACAACGAAAACAATGGCAATGTCTTACCTATTATTGAATAAGACAAAGTTAAAGAATTCATTAAACAGCTCAGAAGCAAATTCTTCTTCAAACTCTTGCTAAGTCTCGAATGGATCAAAGAAGGCCTTGTCCAATCAGAAAAACTTATTCTCCCAGCCAAGTTCTCACAGGTTGAAGAGGAACTAGGCATCTCCAGTAACAATCTTAATAGAAGTCACCCAGAATTTGACCTGACAATTAGAAAAATCAAAGACAATTATTTGGGAGAAATCCCATGAGAATAAATCTCAACAATCCTACCTAATCTCCCCAACTTAGCTGAGGCACAAGCAACACTCAAATCACAAAATATTATACTATCTCTCCCTATAATTGAGGATGAAACCCTCACTAACAAAATCAAACTTCTTAAGAAAATTTTCCATTTTGAGAAATTATCCAATGAATTTGTAGCTAAACCAGAGTCATCTGACCCAGACCTGACTCTCCTTCCCAAACTTACATAATCATGTGTACAACATCGTCCAACTCAAGTCAATCACTTCTACCTAATTCAAATAATCTTCTATCTATAACTTTCTTACTATCAACAACTACAACTATACCATCTGTAACAACGAGCAACCTCAAAAACCTTATTACAATCTCCACACTCAATGTTTAAGGACTCAATGACAATGCAAAACGCTGGGAACTGACCAGATCTATAACAAGCGAAAGGCACATTCTGTGCTGCTCTGAAACAAAAGTGACAAAGTCAAAACCACTGCCCTCAACTCTAAATGGTATAATTATTATTCCAGCCTTCCCACTATCAAGGCCAGCAATGGAGCAGCACTCTTTTTTACCAAAGCAATTTCAAATCATATCTTTAAAACATTTATTATCAATGAATTTTGGTGTGCTGCATATCTCAAGTTCAAACCCAAAGTAAATATCATCATCATATTCTGTTATCTTCCCCATGATCCAGACTCAAGGAAAATAGCAGTCAAATCACTTAAAAACTTTATTAAAGATCATCCTAACAAGCATCTGATCCTTACGGGATACTTCAATACATATCCAATACACGCTTCACATATCAATGCCCCAACAACAACATATAAAAAATATATCTATCGCTACCTTAATAAATTTATTGATATAGTCAAAGTCATGAACAAAGAGGAACACTACACGCACTTTACTAGCACCAGTGCCTCCAGGATTGACCAAGTGTGGATCATCAGCAACCTAGCAAGCAAAGTCCAGTCATATAAAGTTCATGAGCAACTAACTATAAGTTCCAACCACAAACAAGTAACAACTATATTGGACTGGTTCAAATATAAGCCTAACAGAGTAGGCTTCAACACCAGTATTTATCAATTCAAGGAAGCTAGCCCTGAAAACATCAAAGCCTTCCAAGAGGACATTGAACTAGCTTGTCAAACTATCAATTCCCCAACTTGGGATTTCATGAACAATATTATTAAAACTTCTCTTGACAATAACATTTCAAAAAAATCATGCACAGTTCTCACACAAAACATTAACCCCTTGAAGCACTATACCAGAGCTATAAAAGTAACAAAAAAAGCAATCAACAAAAGCAAAAATAACCACAACAATAATTTTTCTTTCAAACTACCAAAAGTCACAGTTGTAGCTCTCCAGAAAATTACCAGCAAACTCCCATGCATCAAAGACTTCAAAAGCTGTTGAAAATTTTAATTAAAGAAAAGTTAATCAAACTCAATAAAATTATTACTCTGAAAATACAAAAAGAAATCGAATTAAATTACCATAGATTTTGAGCCAGACCAAAAAACACTTTTAAAAAAGCCTTAGGCGACCTAAAGCCCTCACTTGATCTTTCAATACTTATAGGCAGTGATGATCAACTTCATGACGATCTTGATAAGCATACAGTCATTATTCCAACTACTTCAAGAAAATCTTAGACCCCAAACCTTTCTTCCTGAATAATAAATGGAATGCCTCTTATCAACTGCTCAACCACATCTCCAACAATGCTTTTGATAACCTTACATCCCCTATTTCAGACTTGGAAATGGAGAAAGCATTTACCAATTTGTACAAGCAAAAGGCACCTGGACTCATATTAGCACAATGGCAAAAAAGCACTTAAAAACTTTGTTCAACAACTTACTGTCATCAAGCCAAGTCCCTAAATTCTGGAAACAATCAGCAATTATCCTATTATCAAAAAAGATCATCTGATCACATGACCTTACAGATACATATCCAATTTCACTCATCGAAACAAGCAAGAAAATTTTTACAAAAATCAGCAACAATAGACTTGCTACCAAGATCTCAAAGTACAAGGCCATCTCAGAATTTAACTATGCAGGTCTGAAAAACCAGAGCATCACTGAGCCAGTCGCAGTAATCACTTCAATTATTAACACAGCAAATAATCTTAACAAAGAAGTCTAGGTGGCATCATTTGATATTTCCAAAGCCTTCGACTCTATAAATTTTTTAAGTCTAAAAAAGGCTCTAGAGTGAATTAAAATCCCAATAAAATCCATCACACTCATGCTTAATTTACTAAATGAAAGAGAACTAAAAATAATAACATACTATAATCTCTCTAACCCCCTCACAGTCAGTAGAGAACTTGATCAAGGCAAAACACTATCTCCTTTACTTTGAACCATCTTCTATGACCCTATAGTTACAAGGATAACCACAGAATATTCAACATCCTCCAAAATCCTTGCATACATGGATGATGTTGCTCTCACTAGTTCAAATATGCAACATTTACAAGACACAACAAACATCTTCTGTTCTTTTCTGTCCATCAATTCTATCAAATACAATAAAAAGAAAACAGAATTAATTACTAATCTTAAAACAAAAAACCAAAAGAGAGATCAGTTTCTTGTCATCAAAGGGGAAAAAATTCAACCTAGCCCATATAAAAAAGGCATTAGATACTTAGGCATATACCTTTCAGGAAAATCTTTAGCCACTATCACAAAAAGCAAGCTCTCAGAAAAAATCCACAAATTCACCAACACCATCGCCTTACAAAAAGGCTAGAATGGTCTGATAACAAGGCAAACCTCTCACTGGATCATACCAGCACAACTTGAATATGCTATCAATACAGCAGTCCCATCAGATAGTAAAATAACCACCCTTCAGAGAAAAATGAATAAACCAATTAAAGCAAAACTTGGAGTCAAGCATACCATCTCCAACAAAATTTTATACTTACATGCCAGTCTCAACATAGTTAATCTTCAAAATTGCCATGACCTAGTTACCATAAAAATTCTTATCATCAAACTCATCAATAGTAAAATCTTCCCACTTACCTCGAAAGAAATTATATCAATATAGGCTGCACAGGCCATCTGGTGCTGCCTAATTTGCTTTTCCTACTACTTTGCAGAGTCATGAATTACTTCTGCCACCATACTAGCAAGAAAATACAAGATCCAAGTTTGCACAATCCCATGCCCCTTCAACTTAAGCAATTATGAACACTCAATAGGACTAATCAACAGACTTGAGAAATCTGCTACCCTCTCTCTATTTTATACCAATATCAAAACCGTTCACAACACTTATATTCACAAGCACAATACTAAATTAGCATGGAAAGAATTGTATATATACAGAGGCTACATAACTACTGGTCCAACTTCTAACTGGTTTTCTTCCATTTCAAACACTTCTCAAACAATCGAAGGCGATTCCACCTTTCTCCCTAAAAGATATAACATTAAATTTTGGGCCTTTCTACTTAATAACTCCATTAACCTTCTCAAAGTCCAAATAAATGCTATCCCATTAACAACCATCAGGGGTCAGCACCACCTGTTAGACAATAAGAAAATAATTCTATGCTCATGCCCATTACAACCATATACTAAAGAAATGAACATCACCAACGTTAAATCTATCTGACACACCACACATGCAAACTCAGATGTCATGCTTAACAATACCCAAGAACTCCTGAACTCTTTCTTAGCCATATCACAAACAAACTTACAAGTAATTATCGCACCTCCACTACCGATTAACCAGCCTATCGATATAGTACTTCAATACAGGAAAGCCAAAAACACCCTTCTAGTTTCCAAACCTACTAACACCTTGTTCTACTCACTATATCCTAACTTCTGAAGTGTTTTTTGGCCAGTATTCTTTCAAACTATTATCGACTCTCCACCTTCATCAACACTCAAAATCTACATTAACAAAATTCCTGAGTTAAAAACCCCAGATTATTCAAATAGACTGGTTAAAATTTCTTACAGTAGATTTATCTCTGAAAGTAATACTCTCATAACAGCAAAAAGTATCACTATTGTATAGCTCAAACTAAAAGACCACCAACCACCAACCACCATCTCCAATCTCTCCTATAGTCAACTCAGTAATTTCTCAATGTTTCCTATCTATATTCACAACATCATATCTAATTAACAACACCCATGCTACAAGTATCACCCATTGGATAAAATTCACAAACTACTACATCAATTTATTCAATATACTTCTTAGTAACTCAGCCACCTACAAACCCACATCATTGAAGAATTTGGAAATTACTATTAAAGCAAATAATAAACTCAATGTCCCTGACCAAACCAAATACAGAGCACTATTAACATTCAGAACAAAGCTCTTTGCAAACCAGCTTCCAACTAGAATCAAACTTCACAATTGCTATTTAAGTCTTTATCCTGACAATTTGTATCCAAGATGTGATGCCTTTCCTGAAAACTTGCTACACATTTTCTCCTGTGTTTACAACAAATCTCTAATTAACAAAAAAAAAACTAAACTTGAAAATCTCATTCTAGATTTAAATCTTAAAAGCATTAAAGTTACTGATTTTGTGGACACATTCAAATTAACAGACAACAATCTGTTAAATCTAGCTATTGGCAAATTTAACCCCATTTAATCTTCTTCAAAAAAAAGAAGTTATCTCTAATTATACTCTTAAAATTTTATACAAAGCCTGGAAACTGCGATCTGCTACTGCAACCATATCACCATTATCAGGCATAAAATGAAAAAAAACTTTATCTACAAAGTTACCAAGCTCAGATCCAAATGACAACACAACATTCAATATGATTCTAGACCTACTCGATACTTCATACAATTTCACTAACAAGTCAATCTTCACTCTAGTAATTATATCATCATTCTGAACAGACATTAGCCATTCAGCACTATTGTTGCGAGCCTACTTCCTGTAAAAAGACCCTTTTTTGTCTGTCTTTTTATTATTAAATTTGGGAAGACAAATATTTAATTGTCTTTTAAAATCTTATACTAAAGATGACTTAAAGTGAAGATAAAAT
>CAJVPV010000243.1:0-24968 GCA_910591835.1 Acaulospora morrowiae
TGTGTCCACGTAATCATATGTGTTTGTGTTGTGTTTGTCACTTGTTCAATAAACATCAATTTGTGTTTTCTAAGTGACGCTCTATTTTTGATGTACCATTGTTGTGGTGTATGTTCTTTGATTGGGTGTAGCAGAGGGTTCCTAGGTGTTTGCAGGGCTGTGTTGCTAGGCATTATATTTATGTCATTTTCCTTGAATAGTGTTAGTATCTTACTAATGAAATTGTTGTTGATGTTTTTTAACTCGTTTGTTGTCTTAACTGTAACTGGTTGTGTGCTCCATACTTGCTCTTGCAGGCTTTGCAGTTTTGCTCTTGTTATTTGTCCTATGATGTTGTTACTATTGATTTGGTTCATCCAAGTTTGTGTGTGTAGTTGAAGCATTCTATCATAAATGTGAAACACTTTGTATCCTGTATGAAGGTGGATTCCACTGTTGATACTTGTACATACTATGTTGATTTTGTTTTGGCATTCTGTTTCGCTCAACATGATGTTTTGGAACAAGTATTTTATCACAGGCATACATACTTGATTGAGGATATATCTGTATTGTTAGTCTGTAATATGCTTTCTTTTGAGTATTTTGGTAGTATAGTTGATTTTGTCTTGAATGATCTGCTTTTGATGAGTCATTTTCCCTGATTGTGTGATGTATACTCCTAGGATTCTGATCGGTTCATCTTTTTGTGCTTTGGTGATCTTGTGATTGTTGGACTCCAGTGTCACTTTTTCTGTGTTGTTGACTGTCAGTAATGTTGACTTATCAGAATTGAGCTTCAAATTTGTGAACTGGGCAAATGTATCTGTGATGTTCTGTATTTTTTGTCCATTTTTCTTGTTCATTGTGATCCATGTTTTTTATTTAATTATAAATTGTATTTCTTGTTTTTTTTTTAATAAAAACAAGTATATATATATTTATATAAAATAAAAAAGTTATTATTTTTTTAAATTCAACTCTTTCCGCTGATCCCTTTGCCAACCCAAAAAACAGACGTTCTCAAAAATATTTTTTTATTTTTGATAATAAAGTCTACACACTTTCCTTAAAAACATTATTCCCTGAAGGCAGGTGCCTCCTCCACTTGTTTATTCTTCCTTCTTCGAAAAACTTTGGATATTTCAATGACAAAATAAACAAAACTTTACCTATTTGGTCTATAGCAAGAACACCTTACTGGGAAGAAGAAACTTGTTGAAAAATATCCTCCACTACTCTCTCCTTAGGTCAGGAATTTCAGAAAGTAAATCACTAGCAAATATATTTTCCAAGATCCATAAGAATCTTGGATCCACTGTAAGCGAACACTTTTTGTCTGGGGCAGATGGATAAGCTAGTTGGGCTGACCAATAAATGCATCCCTAAGTAACATGGAAATCTTGGGTCCACTGTAAGTAAACTCCTTTGGTTCAGGCAGATGGATAAGTTGAAAAAACCCAGGTGTATAAACCTTTTTCATTATTCATACATGTCTGGTAGTTGGCACTTTCAAGTATGTTCAATTTTTCTTGGTTTTTCTGGAAAATTTTGCCTACCTCAGTTTGACCCTGAATTTTTTGTTACATTGAAAACTCTGGATGGTGATTGGTTGAAATCTTGGATTGGTTGATCAACAAGTAAAAGAAATATAAACAAGACACATACCCACACATGCCCCACGTTGTATCACATTATAACTGATAATGTAATTGAATAAAGTGAAAGAGCAAGGTGTCGAGGTGTCCTCTTGATAAGAAGTGTTTGGAAGTCTCCCCCCTCCTCTCTTGTGCCGGTTTCTTTTTTCTTCAAGGTTAAAGAAGGCTTTAATTAGGCTAGTGATTGGTTTTGATGGATTTTTATATTATCAGCACAAACTTTTCTCCTTCCCCTTTACCCTTCCCTTTTATCTTCTTAAAAAAATATATAAATTTTTATACCTTAGGATCACAAAGATTAAGTTGGGGTGAACAGTCTTGATAAAGGGCTGGTGATGATATTGAGATTCACAAGGAATGTGGGTCAAGATAGAACAACTTTTTTCATTCCTCTTAATCACATCTAGAGGCCATTGGCTGTTGACAGGTGTGTCGTATAAAGTTAGAAAGTTTAACCTATAGTATAGATCTGTTAGACACTGGATTTGTCTATCCATTTGTACCTAGGGTCAGTTCGAACCCAATAGTTTGTAAACTAATTCGAACGTAAATAAAACTTTAATATACGACCTGATTAGGTATAAAAAATATATATATATATATATTTAAATTCAGTATATATCTTGTTTTATGTATTTTTCTTTGATTTTAAAAAGAAGTAGTAAATTGTTTTTTCTTGATAAAAGTTTCTCTTAAGTGTTTTTTTGAATGTTTTTATATATTATCAAAAAAAAATTTTTTAGAAAATTTGTAATTTTTGGAAAAAAATTTTTTATTGTTCTATTATTTATTATACTTAGAATTATTTTTAATATGTATTATTTTTAAACAATTATTTATAGGCTAAAAGACAGATCAAATTATCCATATGGTTTAAGGATAATCTTTATATATTATAATATACTGACACCAGAAAACATGTACACTCCCCTGACAAAGATCACTGGAATTTTTTATTTGTGTCACGATAATCAAATTTTTAACAAATTTTCGAATGGTGATTTCTCAACAACATATGTAACAATTCATGGTAAAATTTTTTTATTAAAAAATTATATTACTAAATTATGATTTACATTTATTAATATCGTGTGGGATATCCTTTTGTCTCAACTATAGCATGAACATGTCGGGGCATGCTTTCAACTAAATTTTAATAAATTGATTCATCTAATTTTAACTATTCCTCCTGCAATAAATCAAATAATCCAATTTTGTTTTTTGACAAAGAAATATGTTTACAGATATGGCGCTCCAACTCATCCCAAAGATGCTCAATAGGATTGAGGTCGGGGCTTTGTGCAGGCCAAGAAAGTTGATCAATATTATTTTTTGAAAGTCAGCATAACTTTATTCATGCACAGTAAATCGGAGCACTATCATCTTGAAATAGATAGCTATTCTGATTATCTAACCCTTTCAAATAAGGTAGCAAATAATTTTGCAAGACATTAATATAATTGTTTGCTGTTTGTTTGCCATTAATTCGAACTAAAGGACCTAGACTATAATAACAAAAGCATCCCCAAACCATCGTACCCTTTCGGCCTGACTTAAATGTTGGAATTAAATATTCAGTATCATATTTTTCTTTAGGTTTTCTCCAGATATAAGCAACCATTTTCTCCAAACACTTCAAATCGTGAAACATCACTCCAAACAATATACTTCCACTTTTCCTCCCAGTCCAATCTTTCTTGTGCCCATTTGAAACATATTTTTGAATTTTTTTTATTTATAAATGGTTTTCTTTTTCTGACACGGCTATAAAAACCTTTCTTATGAAAATAACATTGTGTAATACGTGTACAAGCCTTGGTTGATATTGATTCAATAAATTTATTGGTTAAAACATTTAAAAAAGATTTCCAATTCTCCTTTAAAAGATAAACAAGATAACAAAAATCCCATTCAATTAGTCTGGATGGTAGTCCAGGATGAGAAAAAGGTTTTGTTTCACCTGTTTTTTTAAAAAATGCAATAGTATTATAGACAGTGCTTTTCAGAAATTTTAGAGTTTTTATAATATGAAAAGCTTTTACTCTGCTCTTCCAAGCACCAATGATCTGATTACATTCTTTTTCAATAAGCACCTTTCTTTTTTTTTCTATTATAGACAAAATTGAAACAGAAAAAAATATATATATTAGCGGGTAGAAGAGATTTTAACAAAAGTTTAAAAAAAAACTTAGGATAGGTTAATACAGTTATTTGTAAATAAAAAAATCAGGAAAAAAATGTGTTACTGTGATCAATTATACCCAATTTTGAAAATTCCAGTAATCTTTGTTAGGGAAGTGTACAATAATCATAAGAATAATATATAGATTCATAAATAAGATATATAATATCAAATGTCTATTATTTAATTAGCATTTATAATTTATTATTTCAGATTAATTAATAATTATCTTAATGTTTTATCTAATATTTTACTTTATTAACTTATTAATTGTATATAATTGATAATGTATCAATGAAATATTATAAAATATTAAAGGAATTATATATTTAAAGACAGGATTTTTAATCTTAAATAAAATAATTCAGTTTGAACTCCTATAATTTTTTGTATCTATTTCTTTTTGCCTTAATAAAATACTAAATTTTTTATTGATTATAATGATTCTAAGTATAAATATTTGAATAATTTGTCAATATTAGAAAAATTAGAATATTTCTATTAATATTTTGTATTTTTTTTATTAAGATTAGTTTTGGAATAACAGATAATCCTAATTAATTTTTAAAAACCTCCATTTTGAATATATTATCAAACTATTTTTGATTATAGTATAAGTTTATATAGTAATATAATAATTGCAATAATCTATAATTAATTTACTAAATATATAAATATTATTAATATAATGGCTATAAACTTTCATTTAATAAAAGTCTTATATTTAATACTTGTTTGTGATTAAAAAATTAAATAAAATAATTTTTAAATAATTTTAAATTGATTAATTAATTTAAATTTTTTAAAAATTAATTTTATAAATAAAATATAAAATAATTTTTCATGAAATTAATTTGCATATTATTTATCATTTTTTTTTATAATTAAACAAGTATATTAAAAGTTTATTTAATTTTATTGTAAAATACATATAAGTTAAATTACTTTTATGTACAAACTTTATATTTAATACTTAAATATTCATCTTTAACAAAATTATCTCTAGGTATGATTTTGGAGATAAATAAAATTGCTCATTCTTGCTTATTTATTTAGAAGTATCAAAATTATTGCCTGCAATTTATCACTACAGTTCATCTTGACAAAATCTTGATTATATTTATATTCCTAGTTATCTTTTTCCTTCTTTGATCTTAATTCATAATATTTCTTTAAGCTTATCTATAACTTTTTTTCTTTATTCATATCTTATAGTAAATGACTTAATTGTCTTTCCTCTAGTAAAAACAGAAGATAATAAAAGATATCTCTTGGGTATTTCTTTTTTCTTCTCTTATGATTTGTTCATTCTTTTCTTTTTGAAGATCTCATATATTCTTATTGAACTGTTTGGATCTGTCTCTTTTTATTTTCTTTTTTTGGATTGTTGCTTTGGCTGCTATTTGTTTTCTTGAACTTTTTCATATCTGGGATTCTATAGATATTGTCTCATCAGCTTGCATCATGCTTTAAATATTTTGAACAATAGCTTTTTACTTAAATACAAGAAATCTTGATGGTTTTTAAGCTTGTTTTTCATTCTGTAACTTCTTTCTTCTTCTATAGACCTATACTTAAGTTAATTGATTTTTTGACCAATTCAATTTTTTTTGATTTGACTTCTTGGAGCTGAAGTATTTGGAAATTTATTTATTTATGATCTTTTTTGTAGGACTAACTATATCTCCTCCTTCTTTAATCTTATCTCTTTATATGTTAGATAATCTAATGTTTTTTTCTCTTTCTTACAAAATATATATTTCATATCTCTATTATAACTTGTTTCGTTATATTTTATAAGATTGTTTAGAGTGAAAAGCTTATTATAGATTAGTTTGATCTTGAATATCTATTTTAGGGTTCTGAAAAGTACTGAACCAGTACTGAAGTGATAACAAAATGATACTGATCTATAGTAAATTTAATATATGGGTTGTGATCTACTCATATAAATTTATAGTAAATTTAAGTATCGAACTAGTATCAAACAAATATCAAAGTAGTATTGTTAGGAGCCCTAGTCTATTCTTAATTTGTTTGAATAAGGTGCTTAGCATATCTTTTCCTTTGCCATGCTTCCAGAATCCTTTTCAATTGATTTCTTTTGAATTTTGAATCTTCTCTTTCCATCTAACTTGAATTCTGTTTTGATTGATTCATAATACTAGAATTTTTCACTCATGCAACTCTTTGATAAATAGTCTTATCAAAGTATCTATTGAGATGTTATTTCATGAGGAAGTTGAAATTGATAGAATTTTTAATAGTTCAATTCAATGAATTTTCTGCTTTTCTCTAGCTAATTTGACTAGTTAGTCAACTTGTAACTTAAATTTCTTTCCTGATTATTGTATCAAATATACATAATCAAAGATGTCAATTGAGAACCTTTATTCTTTTACAAATTTTGTTTTTTGAATAAGAAGTTTTCAGTTTCTAATATGTACTGATACAGTTGGTACTATCAGTTTGGATCTCTATCTTGCTATTTATTTGATATTGTTAAAATTGCCAAGAATATTGCTACAAGTTTAGCTCTTGTCAGTAAGGATTAGTTGTTCATTCCAATTTGAAAGTTTCTTTTTGGATTTGGTTTCTTGGTTTGTAACCAGGCTGTATCCATTTTAATTATCTAATCTTGTGTTTTTCCTGTTGATTTATCTATATAGAATTGATATATGCCTTTGTATTAACTGTTCTTATTAAGCTTATACTTTTTACTTAGTTCTTGGCTCAGATTAGTTGTTTTAATATTTTCTTAAATAATTTATAGCCCATAGTTGATTATATCTATCCCTATAAATTTGGACATGTGGGATTCTGAATTAACTATAGATTTGATCAAATTCTTAAGTATATGGGTCTCTATAAAATACAAGGCTTCTTGCTTTTTTTTTGTTTTATAATATTATTCAATCAATTGAATAAGAATATAGACTTGTTTTTATGAAAGCTTAATAAATTTGTATTGATTTGAACAAATTTTGTTGCTCTTATACTTGTGTTGATAGCTTGATAAAATTCAGTTTCTTGTGTAATAGAGTTGTTTGTTTCTTTATATCTGTACCAGACAAGATTATTATTTTTCTTTTGATGTACTTGCTATTCTTTTCTTTTTTATAAGTTGGTTGATATACAGTATATAATATTATATTTTCATATATATTTGATGGCCTGGTTGTATGTTGTCTGGTTATTAAGTAATGTTTTAACTAAGAAAGTACTTTCTTTCTATTCAAAGTTTGGATATACTGTTTGTTGTTTTGAGAATAGCTATCAACAGATTTGTTCTTGATTGTTTTTGTATTATTTTTTTGGCAAGTATGTTTGTAAGTTTCTATTGCTAAATTTGGACTTGTTTGAAATAAATAATTACTGATGTGCTGTGGTATCTAGTACTGTTGAACAGATTAGTAAAGTTTGTAATCTGACTTTCTAGTTGAATTTCATTGATACTTTTTAATCTGTACAATAATTTGTGATAAATAACTGAATTAGAAATTGTTTTAGTTATATTGGCCATATGTTTTAATATTATTTAAAGTTAAGCTATAAGAGTATATGCTATATTGAATTAAGTATATAATATTGTGTCATGTATTTTATTCATGGAATTAAAATCTTATTTAATATATTCCATATGTCTGTCTGTAATTTTTTCTTTTGAGAACAGCCAATACCAATTGAATTCTAGTTATTGTCTTTGGTATAACACTTTTTATCTAATCAGATGTTTATAACTTCTTCTTGATTGGTTCTTATGTGTACTTTGTTGTGTTCCTTGTTTTTACTGTTAATTGTTATCAGGATGGATTTTTTACTATCATTATCTGTATAGAACTGATTTGCTCTTTCTAGAATTCAATTCATATATTGTTTGAACCAGGCAATCCATGTGATATCATCCATGTATATTAGGGCAGCTTGTTTAATAGATAAGCTCTTGATAATATTCTTATTAGTGATTGGTTTATTAAAGTCTGTTGTTTATTTGCAGTTTATCTTATTTTTCAATTTCTCGTTTTTTTGAATTTTATATAAAAAAGGGTCATAGAAATTCTCTAGAAAAGTGAAGAGATTGTTTTACCTTAATCAATGCCATTATTAGCTATAGTTTCTTTTGTGAGACTTATATCTATAATTACCTTGATTGATCTGTTTATAAATGGTTTTAATATCAATATAATAATTTTAAATAGAATCTTTATTCTTATTAAAGCCTTTTCATGTATTGTTAGGCTAACTGTATTATAAGCTTTTGCAGTGTCTTATAGCAAAATCCAATGTTCTTTTTTTTTTTCTGATATTTTTACAAATATTGTTTAAAAAATAAATAGGCTTTAAGGTACTTTTTTTTGACAGTTCTGCAAAGTTAAATACTTTTAAAATATTTTTGTTTTTATAAATTGTTGTCAAATAATTATTAAGTATTTTGTTGAAACACTTTCATATTGCTTCAAGATGTACAATAGATCTTGTATTGTTCAAATCTTTTTGCCATTCTTTTCTTTGAATATTTAATATAAAAGATTATTTTTTCAGATGGATAATGTTATATGTATATGTGGTATAAATTATTTTGTTGTTGACTCAATTGCCAAAATTCTCAAAAATAATTGTGTCTGACTCAATTATTTTATATGTTTTAATAGTGACTCAAATAATTGCATCAAATAATTGTATCAAATTGTATCAAGGATCTACCTATTTCTACCACATGTATAGTGTTATACCATGCTTTAAGAACAGATTGTAAAAGTTTTACAATGTTGCTGTTATTTTGAAATTCGGGTTTCTAAGTATCTTGGATTTAATTTTAGTTGAACCTGTAGTCTTGTTATTAGGCATTTCTTGTAGTATTTTTTTTAATTCATTCATTTTAATTTTTTCTTTCAGCTTATTATATCAAATGTCTTGAATTTCTGGCTTAGACTTATATTGCTTTTTTTATTGCTCATTAAGGAGATCAAAGTTATTGTTTTATTTTTGAACATCTTTTGTAATAGAATTCAGTCTGATATAGGATTTCTTTCTTCTCTGTTGTTAGGTACTCTCTTTCTGGATTATTTGTAATTGATTCTATTGATTATTATTTTGTTCCTAAAGTTATTTATTAATATTTGAATAATTTATCTTTGGTTATTTTTGAGATCAGGATATTTGGATCCTATTGCTTTGTTGATTTCTTAATTAATTTGCTTTTTTTTCTTTTTGATATATATTTTCTTGATTACTTGCTTAAGTTCTTAAATATAATTCTTTATCTGGTCTAAATAAATAATGCTTGCTTCAGGATTTTGATAAAGTGTTTTTGTTGATATTTATAATTCTGATCTAGCTATCAAATTGTTTGGTTTTTGATTTGCTATAATATTTTTATTGGTATAAGGCTTATAGATAATTTTTTTGCTACTTATATATTTCTGTATAGCTGCTTATGAATTTAAGCAAAAGTTTTTTTTTTGTCAATTGTTATTTCTATATTTCTTGGATTATCTTAGTTGTATATAGCTTGTTAAAAGCTATAAAAATAACAATTCTGTTAAATAAATTTCACATATCTTGAATTTAATTAATTTAAAATGCATCTATAGTTTCTGACTTGTTAAGTTCTATTGTGTTTTCTTGCAATCTACACTTGAGAATCATTTTTTTAATCTTGTCTTTAAACTTTTCCTATTGCTATTTGGTTGTATCATTTAAGTTAATTATTTTTTTATGGTAGTATTTTATTTAATAGCTTTGAGATTTAGAACTATATAAGAGTATATTCCAAGGTATATGAAATATTAATATGGTGTAATCACTATTTTAATTTCTATGATGTTATGATTAATAAAGTTAATTAGGCTATTAGTAATAGGTGGTGTACTCCAGATATAATCGATTTTATTTGAACTTCTATAGTTTTTTTAGATATATGTTGTTTCATTATTTTCCTATAGTTGATAAAGGTCAATAAGAAAAATAATGGAAAAGTCAATTTCTGAGATGTTTGAAAGAGAAAATTTATTGTCACTAGGTGTAAAGTTTTTCTAATTGAGCCTTAAATTTATTGTTATATTAAGTTTTCTATGATTATGATTTGATATTGTTAACAGATTTTGTTTTATATTATAATATAAATTTTCTTTTGACTTTTTTGACTTTTTTGCTTGTTATTAGGCAGGTAGATTTATACTATTTATGTTTATATTTTTTGCTCAAAAAACTGATTATGACTAGGAAACCATTCAGTCTTTTTATCTATACTATGTGTTTCTTCAAGTCTTTTTTAATTAGAAATATAATAACAGTTCCTTTTGGATTAATTGTATTAATACTTGAGAAATATTTATATTTGTTAAAAGTCCTTTTAAATACAAATTTATGATTTCCCTTCTATTAATTTTTGAGTGATTCCTTTGACTTATACATTGCAATATAAAGAAGATTGCTGTTATTGGTTAAGCTTGTTGATTTAACTGAAGTTGCATATTGTTAATTATTAACAAAGAGTTGTTTTTGTTTTTTAAAGAAGGTGTTAATATTGTTTTCTATTGTGATTATTTTTTGATTTTTGAAAGTTATAGATGTGATTATATTTGAAAAGTCTGTAAGTGAGTTATTATAAACTAAGAAGTAATTTTGAGGTGTTATTGGTAAATTGGTTTTGTTTTTCTTAATTGTAAATATTGATTAAACTGGCATGTTTTTTAGGAGCAGTTGTGAACTATGTTCCTATTTCTTTTTTCTTTCTCCAACTTTTCTAATATGTTATTCATTAATTCTAGTATTGCTTGAATGTTGTTTTATATCTCAAGTTGTAATATGTCTTTGAAAGATTTTATGTATTTGTTTTTTGAAGATAAACTTTTTCTCTTGTTATCCTATTTTCTGTTTTAATATAGATCTTCCTTTATTATTGCTTAATTTGAAACTAAAGTTTCCTGTATCCAAAAGATTTGATTGACTTCTACTAGGCCCATCACTTTCTTAAGAATGATTTTTTAATGTTTTTGAATATTTTTTAAATATTCTAATATTATTTTTGATATTTCACTATATTTTATATCTAAATAACTATACATGTAATGTTTATACATATGGTAAAAATTGGTAGATCCTTGATACAATTTGATATAATTATTTTTAAGAATTTTGGCAATTGAATCAACAACAAAATAATTTACATCACATATATAGTAATATTGTTATATTACAAGTTTTAGATATCAAGAATAATAATAATTAAATATAAGAAGAGTTTAAAAAAAATTTAAGGTTTGATATAAAATTCTTATAGTATAAGACTTTATATTCAAATTATTAAAGCTTTTTAAAAATCTTTTAATTAAATAAATTCTTTAAGTTATTGTTTGATTAACTTTAAACACTTAATAGTTAAGTGGATCATTTTTGTCACACCAATTATAATATATTGCTGCTTAATAACTCAATGGCAATTAGTATTATATATGCCTATTAAAATATTTATTTCAATTAATTTATAAAAATAAAAGAATTTATAACAAAGAATTAAAAAAGAATAAAAGTCAAATAAGATAATTATAAAAGTAAAGAAAATTAAAATAATATCTTTTTATTCAGAAAGACAAAATAGCTTTTCTTGTATATAAATTGAAATTGTATAATTATTCTTTGCTTGTATATCAAAGATATTCCTTTATAAATTTATATCTCATTTCAAAATAAAAATACCTAAATTATTAATGATTATATTATATAAATAATTTTAATTATACATGTGGTTATATTACTAAAAGAAAATTTGATTGACAATACAATTCTAAATTAAATACGAATTCCAATTATTTATTATATGTTACTTAGTAATTCTATCATAATACAGTTTTTGAAAAATGGTTGAATTCAATTTCACTACATATATAACTTTAATAGCTATAAATAACTATATTAGCTATATAATTTTATTTATAGTTTAATAGAATAACTTTGTTTATTTTAACCTGTGGATTTATAGTACAGTGATTAGTGCTCCATAGGTCAGATTACAAGATACCAGTTCAATTCCATATAAAGGTGGTTAAACAGATTTAACTTGATATCTGATACCATAACCAGTTATATGCTATTTCTCATAAGTAGCCAGTTTATATGCTGATCTAGTGGGTGTTGAGATTATGATCTTCCTGTTAAAATGTTGTGGTATGATGATTATCTGATTGGTATTATAATGGTCATTTAACGGAAGGTTTGGATATATAGACTGAGCTGTACTCCATCTTAATCAACTCTTATCAATTACCAAAACAACTACTCATTTGGATATACGAATTGGGCTATACTCTATTTTATTAAACCCATACAACACTTTTCTTTCCTGTTGACTGGTGAATAAGAAAGCTTTGAAGGAGAATATTGAACTGACACTAATATTATATGTGATATGGATCTTCTCAGATGGTTTATGCATATAGAAGTTGCATTTTACTTGGCATTTATACCCCTAGATTTGATAACCAATGCCAACCAGTTCTGAACTGAAATGTCTACTAGAAGATAAAGGACTTTGAAAGCTTACGTATCATGACCTGTATGGTCCTTAGGAGTCGCAAAACTAGAATACTCACTAGGGAGTATATACATCATGTTGTTGATCCCTCTGCTGTATAATGCGTAAGCAAAAAGATATAATGTGATAAGTAACCTTAGGAAATGATCAACAGTATCCACTGCCCTTATATAAAAATTGGATCAGTAAGTTAGATGGTTTAAATTAGTAATAGGATTTTCATCTTTTAGATAGTTCCCCTCCAAAAATATGAACTTATTTCATGAGTATTATTAGTATCACTAGGGTAATAAGTAGATAAGCTAGCATTTAGCTATTGTAATACAATAGAAGATGTTTGATATATATATATAAATTGATAATTATTTAATAAAAACTGTGTATTTAATGCCATTTTACAAAAAAAAAAAATAACTTTGACTATTTAACTAGTAAAATCTTTAGATATTTTGTCTTAAAGATTGTTAACCATATAAAATCTATAGAAATTCAAAGGATTTTTACAATTTCAAAAGCCAATCACATGGTTATATGATCTTTGACATTAAATTTTCTTTGAATTATGATATTATTTTTTTCTATAAATAATATTTTCAATAATATTTTTATAAAATAATAGTAAAATAATATTAAAAGAAGATAAAATAATAATATAAAAATATACTATATAAAAATAATATAATTTTCTTGAAAAAATCACTTTTATAAATTTTAACATAAAGAATTTCAAAATAATTTGATTATAATTTTAATTATACTATAACAATATTAAGACCTTGTTTAAATTCTCTTGATTCTCAAACCAATTATTACAAAGCCTCTTTTTTTCTTGGTTTTGCTATTTATTGAAATATACAATTAATTTATATATTATAAAATATTTTATAAATATATATATATATATATATTAAAAGATAAATTATATAATAATATATATTTTTTATTGATAATAGATATTTAAGTTATATATTAAGTATTTTTTAAGTATAAAATTATTTATACTTTCATATATTATCTATATTTTCTATATAAATACAATTAATATTGCTTATTAATCATTACTAATAATAGCTAATTTAATTTATTTTTAATTTAATTATATAAACTTATGCTATATGAGTAGGTCTATATGTTAGATAAAAAATATTTTATAAATATTTTATTGGTTAAGATTTTTTTTTATTTTATAAAAAAATTTTTAATTAAAATTTTTTAGTTTAAAATTAAAATTTAAGATAAAATTTATTAAAAAAGTATTAAAAATCTAATATTTTATTTTTTATATTTTAAAAAATATATATTTAAAGTTTTATATTAAATATATAATAATTATTTATTGTTTTATAGTTTTATAAAAAAAAAATAATATAATTTAAGTTAATAATATATGGTTAATGAAATAATATATAGGTTTTGATTTTACTAAAAGACTTAAGATTCAATTCTATTCAATAAGTTATATTTAAAGATATTGTATTTATTTTTTATATTTGTAATGATTTAATATAATTTAATAAACATATAATTTCAATCTGATTGTAGGTTAAAAAAAATGATTAGATAAAGATAATAAAACATAATTTTATTAAAATAGTATTAATACAGTAGCTTTAATGTTTTAACAAAATTATAAAAAAAATAATAATTATAAAAGGTATAATATAATAAATTAATTATAATATAATAAATTAATTATAATACAGTATTAATATTATTTTTTTAGTATTATGGAAAAGGTTTATTATGAATTTCGGATCTAAAGTTCGTTTAACAAATTAACATGTAAAATTCGCTAATTCTCATGTAATTATATAAAATAATGGAAGTCTTGATTATTTCTTTTTTCATCAAAAAAAAAAAAGTCTTAACACTACGCCGACCATACTGACTTAGTATATTATCAGTGCCATTGACCATGAGCGGTGCCAGGTGTGGACAAAACTATGTATACTTACGTAAGTATACTAATAAAAAGATATTAATAGATTGTGATCAAACAGACAACAATGGGTTTTCGTTGTCAATTGCTACCGATTTGTCTTTTTGAAACAATGGGATGTTGAGTGACAATTGTTTACCGTTCTGCATATCGTCAACGGCATAAAAAGTTTACACATTGGGCAATTTTTGGCACGTCAAGTTACACATCTATGCGCGATTATATCGGCACGCATAATCATAAATAAACAGAACATTGACATACGTAAGCTTTCCTCAAATCTTAAGCATCCCAACATAATAAAAAAAATAATTTAACAAATAATTTATCATAGTAGATCAGATTACGTACGCGTATTGCCATTTTTGCTATTGTTAAGATTTTTTTTCTCCGATCAAACTAGGCAATCACATCTTTGTTCTAATTAGTCTTGCTAAACTTTTTATCACTAACTCACAATCAAGTATAAAAGTCTAATACAAAACCGTATCGCCACTTTTTCTACAATATATATCCTCACTTTTCTTTTTTCTCCTTACCGATACAGTTTTATTAACATACCGATAAGTCGTATATAATTCATTAATTCGCTTTCGGCTCTTGTACAAACGGTTTTTTTTCTTCGGAAAAAAAAAAAAAAGAAAACGCGCTAGACAAAATTATTTTAAACATTTTTTCGCAATTGAAACCCTTGCTCGTTCTTAATCACTAGAATTATATGTTCATCTCTAATTTATTCCTTCGTACAAATAAAAAAAAACAATTCTCTCCCTCCTAGAAAAGAAGCGAACATTAAAAATGCAGTCATCACCTACGATGATAGATGAAATTTCAAATTTATCTTCTGTCTCCGCCACTGATGTGGAAGGCACATCATATAATAATAAGAAGAAAGGTGTTTCTGTCAATCTATTTCATAAATTAACAAAATTGGTTGCGTACACCTCGACTGTGGCCTCAGAAGCCTATCAAAATTTAACGGGGTATAACGATAATACTGAAATTGATGTGGAGCCTAATTATGACTATGATGAGGTGATGCAAATTAATGCAGATGATGATTTTGTTGGGTCCGAACCACCGCCACCTTATGATAACATGTGGTCTCCGGTATGAACGTCCTCAATCGTATTGTTTGATTATGCTTTGTAATGTGATTGTGATGTTTACATATCTTACACGGTGTCCAGATGACTTCTTCATCTCCTGATAATGCGGCTACATCACAACCGGCAATGATCACCAGTAAACCCACATCAACCACATCACGTCGCAAACAAATTAGAGTTCATCGAGGGAGGAGATTGGTCAGGCACAGATCATCATCCAACGCCAGCATGACGAACTTAAACAGCTTGCTTATTCAATGTGATGATGATGATGATGAGTTCCTCAAATTTAATTACAAGTTAATGGATCTGATAGTTGAAGGTAAAGCTGCTCTCACCAGTACGGTAGCTGTTACCGATGTCGAATTCTTCTTGTCTGAAGAAAAGGAACGCGAAGAAAGAATAATGAGAGAATTGGGTATCAAAACACCTGTTACTCGACGTTCCCGAAGCAGCACTTGTTCCTCAGCGTCCTCAGATTCAGATTCCATCTTATCGACTACCTCCGTTAATTCATATTATGGTTACTGTCCATCTTTTTCTGACCGCTCTGGTGAATACCCGACCGCTGCTATTTCCGCGGATTCGTTTATTCAGTACGGCCCCCCTGCGTATTTCAGGCCATCACCAAACTGTGGCTACTTCGGTCCAAAAACAACGCCTGAACAACAGTGTTCGGGTGATTCGAATAGGTCAAGCGACTGTAAGGTAGCACCTTCTTATGGCTATGGTTCGTACGTTAACATGCATTGTCGTTATTAGATATTCCCTTTTTTCCTTTTTCTTATTCCATGTATAACTGAAACACCCCCCAAAACCACCATTAATGTAAACATCATATGCTTATGCTTTTTTGTTTTTTTTTTATTCTTGGAAATTCATAATTTTTTTCCAAATGATAAAAAAAAAAAATTCTTTTTCACAAATTCTTTTTTGGGAATCCATAATTTTTCTCAAATTGATATTCTCTCTAGTCTTATACGCCGACGTCAAATTAGATGTATGCATATTCTCCTTTCTTTCATTATAATTACATAGAATGTAAATTCTTTCTTTTATTTGTGTAAATATTTCTCTCCTTTTTTATGTGGGTGTTTTTTGGTTTGAATGTTTGTCAGAAACCACATTTTTTCGGCCTAATGCCATCCTTTTTATCTGTATATTCAAAATTTCGAACTTTTGTATATTCTCTTGCAACCTCCACATCCCGTAATAATATATTCAAAAATCTGTCTCGAATTATAAAATTATTTTTCGCGTCATAAAAAACTTTTCTCAAAAATATGTAACAATAAGATAGTTGAGTTTCTTATCGTCCGATCCCACTCCAGAGAATGTAAATTTTAATATGTAGCTCGATTATTTTCACTAAAAAAATTAATAAATATTATATTTTATACTTAAAATTCTGATTTTAATTGTTAATGAATACATTTATAGCGGGTCTGTAGGATACTTCCGGCTTAAATAAATTAAACATTTTACTAATATCGATGTATTACTATTCTTTTTTCCACATTAAACATACAAAGAATTCTATATAATGCTTTTTCTAAGCATATTTGTTATAGATATAGTATATATACAATTTGATGCAAAAGTTTTTGAACTTTTTTAAAATTTATTTTGACTTATAATTTTGTAAATAATTAATAAACAAATATTGTATTTCTTATATAAAAATTATAATTATTTAAAAAAAATTTTTATTATATAATGATATATATACTTATATATAACTCAGAAACTAATAATACAATAAGTAATAATCCTGGATCTTCAAATATATATTTCTAGTTCAATACCTACAAGAGATATAATATATAATATATATACATATACTGTATATACAGTATATATATCAATTTTTCCAATATTTAATCAAATTTAATTAAATAAAATCTTTAATCTTTTAATAATTATAGGTTAAAATAAAAAAGATTATATAAGAATAAATTTCTGATTTAACTTTTATAAAAATCTTATATTTCAAATTTTTATGATATAAAAAATATATAACAATATTATAATTATTAATTAAAAAGTTCAAAATTAATTATTTAAAATTTAAAACATTTAATTATTTAATTAATGAAAATTACTAAAATATAATGTTTTTTTTAAGATTTTAAATAAAAAGTATTAAATAAAATATTTAATTATTTTAATTATTATTTTTTAGAGTTTTTTCTATAAATAAATATTATTTTTTTATTTGATATTGTATATAATATAATATACATTATGAAAAAAAACAACATCTCTTATATATATAAGTAACAAGTTAAATGCTAACTTGTTTACATATATATATCTAGCTAATATTGAAAAGCAAATTAAAAACAATATTATATATAAGTTGTATTTGAATAATAGCTATACCTATTTACTTAGATTGGTTAATAACTTTTAATCCATTGTAGAGTATAATATCATTCAAAGGTTTAGAAAACTGAAGAGCTTTCACAGATCATATAGTTTCTGATAATACTAAAAATTTTTTTGCATCATCTGACACTACTGCCCAGGCATGATTTGTTGATTAAAAGATTTTTTGAAAAATGTAAAGAAAAGTTGTTCCAATGAATTGTTTTGGTTATAATTGGTTTAAATTTTAATTTGATATATATGACTTCTATTAGCCTTTGTTTTATGACTTGATTTATTTTTTAAACTAAGAGAAAAAAATTAATTTTTATCATTTTTCTAGGATGAGTTGATACTGATTAAAGAATTTTTTTATTGTTTCTAATTTCAATAATATTACACATAGAGCTCCATTAAATAATATTGAGTATCGCAAATAGAAGATTACCAGGAGTCAGACAGGTATTGATAAGTTTTACTTTGTACTTATTGATAATTAAAATATTTTTATAAGATTGAATATGGTAATGCTGATAAGAATCGATTTCTTGCAATGTTAATTGAGAAGAAAAGTTGTTATTAATGTTGACTGTTTAAAGAATATGCTCACTTTTATGTGATGTATTGATAATTTCATTAATTGAATTTAATAATTGATATTTGATGGTACTGAATAGATTGAATATTACCTACAGTGTTAATGCTATCGAGCTTATAAATGTTGCTCAACAAAATCCATGGAATAGTATATCAGTTGGGCATTCTGGGCATCTGGATAAATTGTTGGTCAAATCGATTATAAAGTATTTTTCTTTGAATATTGTTCCTTCTTGGATAAGTAATTATCTTTTGTGAATCTTGACTATTATGTTTGGACCATGCACAAATCAAAATATTACTTTTGGATTTGGAATTGAACCATATAATCTATGAGATTCTTATTGTTTGTAAAGGTTTTAAACTAATTTGGTTCTGGGCCAAGACAAATTATATCCATATGTGAAACAAATTAATGCCATGTAAGTTTGATAGTGCTGTTAATTTTTAATAGTTGATTGGTGAATTTTAGATTGAGAGCATTTGTTGTATTAATTGCCACTTTTTGAACTAGGATTGAAGCCTGGCAAAAAAAAAGCCAATTGAATTCTTCATATTGTTATGACTAAATGGACATTCTATTGGATATATAGTATATGAATTTTGAGATCTTTGACTGCTCTTACTGAGTAAAGAATTCAATTATCTTGATTGAATTTTTTTGGATTGCATATAGGACAGAACCATATTGTCTTCTTGATTTGAATTGACTGGATGTCTTGTAATATATATTTTCTGATAGAAGGAATAAAAAGTTTGGATATGAGATTTCCTATTAGCACAGTTTTTTGTCTTTCTTTTAATACTACTAAGTTGAGGCCACTGTGAGTAGTCAATATTGTATTAGAACATTTGGATAAGATTTTGTAAGTTGACTTGATGAACTTGTTGATTTTGGCTTGGAGTTGGTTAATAATTGTTTTGTTAAAAAATAATGATAATAGAAAGTATTCAAATTTTCCTATTATTATCTAGTTGCTAATCTGTTGTTTGATTTCTCTTTTCCAGTTATATTTGAATAGTTTATCAACAATTTGGGTTGATGTCTGGATGAAGACTTTTCTATTTGTCTTGAGGAATTTTCTGGGAGAAATTGCTATATCAAAATATCTCATACTTTTATACAGTTTAAGAACTTGAATTTGAAAATTATCGAATTTAATTGTGTCTTAAGTGCCATATTTGATCTTGATATTGTTGATGATCTTGGTTTTGTCTTTGTTGCACATAATACTGTTGATTGCAAAGAATTGGATGGCTGTAACAAGAAGATTTTCCATTTTTTGTTTAAATTTAGCAATAAGTCCTAGGTTATCCATATAGACTAGAGTATTGAAGGTAATATACCTTTGAACTGGATGGTGTTATACAAGTTTGGTGACTAGAAAATCATAGAAAATGATCCAGGTAATGGGTTACAGGGTTTCCTCTTGTTCTATTTTATTGTTAACAATAAATGGTTCAGTAGGTCCAAAGAATATATTAAAAGAGATTTCTCTATTGGTGGGGATATTAATGAGTAGATTGATAATTTAATTTGGACAACAAATTCTTTCTAGCAATTTTCTTATTGCAGGAATGGGTGCTGAATCAAATACTTTTGCAATATCTAGTGAAGTGAATCAAAATTCTTTGTTTTGAACATTTGCTACTTAAAAGACTAAGCTAACAATTGTTAGTGATTTCATGATACTTTGTCCAGGGAGTTCTGCACAATTGAATTCTAACAAAACATTGTTTTTCCTAATTACTTTGATTAATCTTTTGTTGATTATCCCTGTGAATACTTTCCTGGTAGATTTGACAAGAAAAATAGATCTAGTATCATTTAGTTTGTAACTTCAAATAAGTTTTTTGAAATAAGAGTAACAATGGTTTGTTTCTACTGTTTGGGTATAGTTGTGAATTGTAAGATGTTATTGAAAATAGATGTCATTTAAAGAATTCTTTTTTTCCCCATGAGCTTAATAATATCATAGCTAATTCCTAACATTTATGGAGCTTTATGTTTAGAGAGTCTGTGAATAGCTTCTTTAACTATGGCAAGATTAAATAGATTTATTAGTTCTTTGTATATTTCTTAATTGATTGATTTGGGTGTATAAGTTTTTTTCCAGTTTGGAAAATCATTAAGATTGAAGTCTCTTAATCATATGATGTTTTTGAAATACTTGTTGATAATTTCTTGGATTAGATCAGGATTGTTTTCCAATTAATTGCTTGAGTTGTATAGTGTGAAGATCGATCTTGGATCTGATTGTGCCAAGAGCTTTTTTGATATAGCTTTTTGGCTTATTATAAAAATTTTCCATTATATTTTTTAGATTTAAACAGTACTCTTCAATGGATTCTTACTGGAACTGAATTAGTGCCTCTTTGATCAAAAGTTTTTTTAACTTTTGAAGACTCTTGATTAATATGTCAAAGTTGTGATTGAAAATTTCATATAGAAATAGAAGTTCTTAATTAAAAGAAGATAAAAATGGGTAATTGTTTTTCAGTTATATCATGGTTTTGTTGATTTTTCTGATTTGTCTTTTGAGTTTTTTTTCTGTGTTGGTATGGTGATCTTTTTTAACAAAGTTGACTTTAGATTTTCTGATATGTTTATTAAAAGTATTAATGTATATATTGTGAAAGTCATGCCAGTTAGATGATAGTAGAAGAGTGAGTCAGGAGTCTAATTCTTTAATAATTCTAAGATACTTTTTTTTGGAATCTTGTTTGTATTAAATTTGAATATTAGTTTGATTTTTCTAAACTCAAAGTAGTCTAGTTTCACTAATACTGCTTAATGGTTTGTTGGAATTGAATCAACTTCCTGTACCTTATACCAAATTATCTTAGAGGTGGAATTTCTTGAAACCCATATCTGATCTATACAAAAAGCACTAGTGGCAGTATAATGTGTAAATGTTTTGTTGTTATATTGTTGTTCTGTATCTATATAGTTAACGAGATATTTGTATACTAATTGTTTGTAGGATGAAGTTTTGACTCTGATAGAGAAGTTATTTTTAGAATAAGAGTTGAAATCTTCTGTAATCATATAATAAAGTTTGTTATGGATGGCAAATTTGGTTGCCTGATAGATTTGTCTAACAGTTAGATCTTTTTTTTTTTTTTATATGGGAGATAAACTACAAAAAAAAGAATATTTACTTTTTTTTTTGAATTTTAGAATAATAGAAAAGCAGAACTCAGACATATTACATATTTTAAATATGTGTAGTAATAGGTCTTTGCCAATAATTATAATAGTGTCATTTTTTGATATGTTGGATTTATCATATATTATAGCTCTTCTATTGATATTGGTTGGATAAAAGTCTTCTTTTTTGAGTTTTGTTTCTGTGCATAAAAGAATTGATTTGTTGTCTATGATGTTAATTAGTGCTTTAAGTTTGACTGGATCATTGAAACCTCTAGTATTAATAGTAGTGATAGTAATAAGATTTTGAATATTATTCGAGCTATTGTAATTAAAAGTATTAAGTAATGTTGTTTGGATTTGGGGATTGATGTATAGTAATGAAGTGATATCAGAGGTAACTGTTTCAGAATTAATAATAGTTGTACTTATAAAGAAATTAACCTAAGAAGAGGATGAGATCAAACCCTGGTTCGGAAAGTGTCTCTTTGATAATAAGGGATTCAGGAAATTTGAAGAAGTGAAATGTTTGACATAGTTGATAAATAAGGGTTGAAAGGGAGTCATTGTCAATCAAAAGAAACTTAAGAGGCATTAAACATTTGTTTTTTTAAGATTTTATTAATTTTTTCGAAGCTTTTTGGTAAAGTAATATATGGATTGGTAAATCAATTTTCTGGGATTCTTTGAAATTCATAATGGTTGTGAAAAATTTAGTTTTTTTCTTTGAAGTCAGGATTGCTATGTGATAG
The DNA here is from genome assembly GCA_910591835.1 of Acaulospora morrowiae. NCBI lineage: Eukaryota > Fungi > Glomeromycota > Glomeromycetes > Diversisporales > Acaulosporaceae > Acaulospora > Acaulospora morrowiae. The sequence continues at coordinate 22,271 of CAJVPV010000243.1, forward strand.
GCAGTTAATTTTTAGACTTGAATCAATGTTTTTTAATTTTGATGGAGGTTTGGGCTTATTAGTTTGGGATATTTGTAAATCAACCCAATATGGTTCAAGTAATAAAGAGAACTTGTAATTCTTTCTAAGATTTTTAATTAGAAATTATGTATTATAAGGATTTGTGGTAGGAATTTGAATTTCTAGTTTGAGTTTGTATTCGTTGATAACTGATAGAAATGTTGGAAGAAGGTTTTTGTGTTTAAAAAAGTTAAAAGAAAGTTGATTAAAAAAGTATTTGATTCTAAGATTTCTGACAACTTCTTTAATACTATAAACGAATATGTTTAGTGAAAAGAAATGAATAAATTCAGGCTCTAGTTTGTTATAAGAGAAAGGGAGAACCTTTTTTTGGAGGTGAAAGATCGAAATAGGTGAGAGGAATTTTGGAACACACTGTATATTTTATTATTTATATTAACAAAAGTTATATATACAAGTTTTAAAATATTGAAAAATCAAAATAAACAAGTTAGATTGAATTTTCTTAAAAAATAACAATTATTTTATAGATTTTACAATATACTTAATTTAATTTTAATCTTAGTATTATTTGTTTTTTTAAAATATTAGCTAGGTCTTGCTTAATATACTTTATTAATTTGTAATATTTATATAAAATGTTTATATATATTTGTATACATAAATGTTATAGCTTTACTTTTATCTATATATTGGACTATATCAGTATTTTCCAAATATCAGCTTTAAGCTATTTGATTTATTTTTTAGTCTGAACTATTGAAAAAGAATCAAAAACTAATATATCAAGGCTTTATTAATATTGATAAATAGTATATATATATAGTTTTTGTATTCTGCATTTCATTTATATTTTGTAAACCATTTTGTTATCTTTTTTTTTTATTTTATTGCCTTTTCTTCTTTCTCCTTTAAGTTATGGTCTATATCTTTTATTAAAATATATGCTTTTAATATATAAAAAATATATAGTACAACTATATAAATACTATAGCTTATTGTATTTTATACTTGCTAAATTTTCCTATCAAATTTTTTAAAACAGTACTATATATATTTAACAAGTATTATATATATATATATGTTTATAGTTAACTTCTATATATAACTAGTTATATATTACTAACTTAATATTATATATAATTACTATTTAAATTTCTGTTTTTAGAAAGATATGTAAATTCATCTTAATTTTTTTCAAAACAATTTATCCTTAAGAAAAGTCTAGTTATTAAACTATTAATTTCAATATTCTAAATTTTAGTTTTTGATTTTTCAAAGTAATTTATAGTTTTTATCTTCTACCAACACCTTCCAATAGTAAAGTTTATAAAAATTAATATAGTCAAGTGTTTAATTGGTATTTTTTAATGCAGCCATTAGAAATTCTTTAATGACACTTTATTGGTTTGAAATCTATTTTTTTTATTGTCACTTCTGGCAATATGATTATATTAAGGATAATTCTAGCCAATTTCAAACAATAATCATATTATAATTTTCTTATACAATAAATTAGTTTTTCTATAATTGGTATTGATTATTTGATTTTGCCAATGGTATGCAAGTTCTTATATTATTTAGGAAATCACATTAGCCTCCTAGTGAATTTGAATTTGTAATTTGTGATACAGACCTATGGTGTTCTAACACTAAGCTATAGATTTATAGGTCTTCTTAATATTATTTATTTTATATTTTATCAAAAAATTTTATAAAATTAGTAAGTTAATAAATATAGTTGCCATTTAACTATATCTAATATATTAATATTATTAAAAAAATTTTAATATTAATTAAATATTAATATGTAAACATGCTAATATTTAATTTGTTATATGTTTTATATTCAAAAAATATTATTTTTTCTATGATAGATTATATATCTTATTATATACTTTGTATCTAAAAAATATTGTTTTTTTTTTTATAATTTATATCTTGTTATATATAAATCAAATAAAGATTATTTATTGAAAAAATAATAATTTTGATTTTGTAAATTTAATATTTAAACATATTAAAAAAAGTTATTAGAAAAATAAATATATAATTTATTGATAAATATATATATACAGTATATATTTTTTTAAAAATAAATTTATTATAGTTTTGTTTATAGAATTGTTTTTAATATTATATAAATATTTTATATTATATTAGTTACAAGATTTTAGTATAAAAAAAATCATAAATATTTATAACATTTATATAAAAATATTAGTTATATTTAGATAAATAAATTGAATTGTTTATTTGTTTTATTTTATCTTTAACAAATATTGATTATTATCATTTTATTTGATATTAGTACAATTTGGATTGATGATTCATTGCAAAAAATAATAAAGTTATAAAGCTGAAAAGAAAACTGGCAAAAAGATTTTTACTTGTGAAATAAGATTTTTTTTATTCTATTTACAAATAAAATAGATTTAACTTTAATCATAATATGAATTCACTTTCTTAATATCAATTGATATTATAATAAAAAAGGTGAATAGTAGGGATTAATTTAATTATACCATTTATTTAATGACAGTAATTCTGAGGATTAAATAAAGTCATGTGTATTGCCTTTTATCAATATATATATACTGTATATACAATATGGATCAAAAATAATTGGAAAAAATCAAAACTCATATTTTATTCATAATTTAATAAATAATTAAAT
>CAJVPV010000244.1:0-24959 GCA_910591835.1 Acaulospora morrowiae
ATACTGGAAAGCCAGGCCAAAGCAAAATTGGAAGAGCTCTGCTCAAATAATACAAACACATCCAAACTTCAATATGTTGAGATAGAAGACCATGGCATACAGATAATCCAAGACAACGTAGAGTCAGAAGAGTACCGAAAATGGCTCTGTGCAGAATACAGACTCAATGTGAATCGGGACAAAAAGAACAATTACCAATTTTATACAGACGGAGCCATGAGCAAAACTTCAGATCAGTCCACAAAGATGGGAGCAGCGTGGCTTCAACAGAAGGACCAAATCCAGGAAGAACATTCCAAGCAGGAGTGGATAGCTGGTCCTCCTCAACAAGAGCGGAATTGGTAGCAATCTTCTTAGCAGTAATAACTATACCAAACGATAGAAGAGTGGAAATCAAAACAGATAGTGCCAACTGTATTAATACCTTTGAAAAGCTAAGCAAACCCCATCCCAAAGAGACACTAAGAAGACAAATGAAAATACCAAATTGGCAACTATGGCTAAGACTAATGAACGTAGTCACAAGAAAAAGAATCCAACTGAAACTCACCAAAGTTAAAGCCCATAGCAAAGACATGCTAAACGACCAAGCAGACCAGTTAGCCAAAGCAGCAAAAGAAGAGCCAGTAATCATATGAAAACCATTGTCAACAATAACCCCAATCACAGTGCCAGAATGGAATAAGATCCCTATAGATATTTCAATTAGAGAATTCATCAAAGATGTCAATATGAGAGAAATCCTAATACAATAGATATCGCTTAACAGGATACAACAGAGATGGAAAGACGAAATAGCAAACTACAACAAAATCGATTGGAAAGGTTTCTGGCGACACAACAATAATAAAGAATCTTTAACCACCTCATTTAAACAGATGAAAAAAAGAACATTCAAAATCAAGCTCTTACACAATGAATTGCCAACCCTGGATAATCTAGTCAAGTGAAACACCCAAGAACTAGTAGCAAATATCAAATGTGTCTTTTGTCAAGATTACGAAGAAACAGTAGACCACTTGGCAACCTGCAGCAAACTTCAAAAAGAAAAAGACAAGATATGGAAAAACATTCTCAACAAGCTGTGCGCATCCTGGATCACAAAGCATACCAATAAAGATAAGAAGAAGGGCAAATAGAACCTAACACCAATTTACAGAATAATGGAAAAATGGAAAATTGAAAAATTGTCTTTGGCAAAAGAGATAATAAACATTAGTATGGGATTGTGGACGAAAGAAGAAACATTAGAATGAACTCAGACATGTCAAGTACTCAATATACACAAAGCAGCAGCTCGAGAGATCCTAAACAAAATATCACAAGGCTAAAGTAAAGGGTTTCGTCAGCAAATCTGAAACACAAGATGTGAAAAAGTCTATGACTGGAAGAAAGCACAGGACAAAGGAAAAGAGAGAGAGTACAGCCCAAGGACACCAAGGAAAACCGGCAAGCCCAAGGAGAAATGCAGACCACAGGGAAAGGAAAAGGAGACAACAGCAATACCGACAGACACAAGTCCAGCAACCAAAGGCAACAAGATCTCAGAAATCCTCGCACAGACCCTATGGAATAAGATAAAGGAGGAAACCAAATGGTTAGGAATATAAAGTAATTAAGATTTTGTCAAGGTGAACTGTAGTGATGAACTGCAGGCAATGAACTCAAATTCTCTCAGGAATGGAGAAAATGAGCGAGCAACTTTATTCATCTCCAAGATCATACTTAGAGATTTTCAATCAGAGATGGGTATTCAAGTATTAGTCTAGTTTATGTATAAAAGTTTCACACTTGTATGTTTTCAACTCCAATGATTAAATAAACATAATAAATACTTGTTTGATTATGGAAAAAAAAAAATAATAAAGTTTTTTTTTATTAATTATAAAAAATATCTTGTTTATAACTTTTTTAATATAAAAATATTATACTGTTTATAAATTATTTCAGTTATTAGAGCTTATTATAGCTACTTATTTAAAAAAGACAACAGTTAAAATAATTATCTTTATAGTAATTTTATAAGAAGAAATGTCAAGAATCATAGAAAAAAAATCACCAAACTATTATTATTTGAAATTGAATACTTTTTATATTTTTTTTTATCTTTTAATTATTATTGTAATACCAATTAAATAATTATTGTATTATGATATTTTTTGTAATTAAATTATAATTTCAATGTCTATTGAATTAATATAAAAATTAGTTTTTTATAAAAAACAGTACTTAACAAATTATAACATCTAATAAGAAAAAATTAATAAATGTACAAACTAATTAGAAATAAAAAAGAAAAAAGAATTAAATAATATATTATATTTATTCAAATTGATAAAATTTAATATAAATTGCAAGCTCAATATTGATGATTTTTAAAAATTCAGATAAAACTTAAAATTTAAAATTTCAAGTCTAGTCTTTGAAAATAGTTTGATTAACTTTAATAAAGTGTTAATGGTTTTTCAATAATTTGATAGAAATCATATCATCAAGAGATTTTAAACAAATGATTGTTAATGTAAAAATGCAATATATGGACAAATAATAACCTACTTAACAACTTTTATATTACACTACATCTAAAATTAAATAAATAAAAATCTGGAGTTAAAAAAAGAAATTTTATTTTATTTTCTATCAATTAATTCATGTATTGATATGGCAGTCAGAATTGCCATTAGTTCTGCTCTCATTGATAACATTGTTATTGATCTATAATAAATTGCTACATAAAAATTTTTCTTTTTTATTTAAGATTATATACAGTATATACAGTACATGTTTTCAACCATAAGTAAAAGACTATAATATATTAAAAATTTATAATTGAACTGTAACGTAACAAATTAATATCAATTGTCATTGAATAAATAAACATGGCTATAACTAGAAAATCGCACAAGACAAGTTCGGTTGATTTAACATGTCAATCAAACTTATCTAAAGTAGATCAAGGTAGGAATTGTAGACACAAATCACAATAAGTTCGCGATTCTATCCTTTGCACGTTATAACATATGGCGTTGCATACGACACAATGGAAAGAATTACGACTGATCGTGGGAACAGTATTAAATAATAAACAATCGATATGAACTCGTTTTATCGTAGTATGAATGTCGATAGGCTATGCCATAATGATATTTATATTATTTCCAAATCATCTTCTAAATCATCTTCACCCACTTTCTGTATCTCACACCAAAATTCAAAATCCTCATCGTCTTCATTACCCATGCGAAACCATTGCCAGCTTAAGTCATTGAAGATGTTATCTGTTACGGTGGTTATATTTGATGGGAAAGGGAAACTTTTGAGGATTTTCAATGCGTATAATAACAAGATTGTTAAGGAAACGTATACGTGTTGAAAATGCGAACATCCAAATAATTTAGACAAGGATATTTGACTTATGTATGGAGCCTTGCGATTGAATGTGGTCTTCGTCATGCTGGTTCAAACGGAAACAAACGTTTTAGCGGTTTGACGATCTCTTGAATGCATCAGGAAAGTAAGTAAATACCTTTCACCATAGAACTCTAATCGATTTCCGAAAATGATTATGTTTTCCAGCTTCTTTCTTTCCCAATTCGCACTGATCAAATTATCGTATAATCCAAGAGGACAGTGCGGCATATAGAATAGAGTTTGATTGGAGATAGTTCTTTTTGCTTTCTTAAAATAAGTAGACGTGAAAACGTGAATGGAATGAAAAATATAAGAAACGCAGGTGACGATACCTCATTAGTTTTAATTAATTCTACATTGAAATAAGTCAAAACCTCGATGTCAACTTCGGTTAACACGGGATCGTACACGTAGATTTTACTCGTTATCTATGATAATTGCGTCATGTCGCATGTGTTTACATTTCCACGTGACCACGAAAGAAGTAGACTCCGATTTACCCGATTTACCTTGAGCAAGTTCTTCAGAATTAACAATAACGCAAATTGATATTGAGATCTATATGACTTTTCGATGCTCCCTATTCCGTAACACACGATGTCGACGAGGGTTGGTCGGTTTGGGGGGAGAATTTTGATTTTGATATTCTCTTCGAATCAAAAATAATCGGCAATGGTTACGATTATGGCAACTTTCGGGATGCATTAAAAAAAAAAAAAGAATCGCAAACTTACCTTCCAATTCTTGATAAAATGCATTTTCCATTAGTGCCTGTCTGTTGATAAAATACTAATCTCACGTTATTGGAATCCTTCGATCGCTCGAGTTGAGATCATTATTAAATCTCTCAAACCTTTTTTCCTCGACATAGGAGATAACATCTTCGAACGTGTTCTCTCTCTCCGATCTACTTTTCCTTCCGCGGCGTTTTTTTTTGTTCAATTTTGAATTATTATATCGAAAGTCATTAGTCTTTTCGACATTTTGATTAGAATCGACGTTCAACCTCTGCATGCTCTTTGATAAAAATGATTTTTTTTTTTTATTTATATACATATATATATATATTTATATATATAGATATATATATAGAAAATTCAAGTTACACGGGAACATGCAGCCAGATATACATATGGTGTAGCCTTCTTGGCAAATATAATATGTATGAGTCTATTGTACTATTACAGTACACCAATTGCCTCAACAGTATGTATGTTATGTGTATGGTGAATAAAAAGTGAATTTCCGACCTGAGGAAAGATTAGCGCCGGATTTTTATTATGCATCACGCGAATGTGATACGAATTTGTACATCAATGGTAGGTTGTCATCCCAACTCTCTTTTTATTTTTCCAAGAGAAAACTAGAAAACTTGACCGTCGTGGAAATTCTAATTATACAAAATTAGTTCACATCGAAAAGCTAATATCTTATAACAGTTCAAACGTCTTGGCGGTCCTTGGTAGTGAAATTCTTTTGCTCACAATTGTATGCCAAGCCTCTTGGTGACGAAACCTTAACAGAAGAATGTCCGAAACGTCATCTTCTGTACAAGTCTTAAAACCGACTTCTGGTATGACTTTCTACTTGACTTCTGATTTCCGGTTCAACGATCGAATTTGAATTTAAGATCGTCCACAACAAAATGACCTTCGCACGATCTTTAGCTCTTAAAGAACTAAACTGTAATACAATGTCCACACCTGTGGGAATATTGCGTAATACTAATCACGCGCAACAGGTATTGAAAATGTCTGTTTTAATTCTTTCAGTTTGTAAATACGCAAAAGAGTAATAATGCCTGATTCGACTATTCTCAGAAAAAACCCTTGGAAGTTGTGGCAGGCCCTCTTTCCGACACCTCCGAATCTGAAATTGAAGGTGCAAATCAAGTTGACAATGGTCCAGGATATGAAACCGAACCTGAAGGGGTCTTGAACCCCGAGGAGGCCAGAGAAACTTTGCACCATGAAAATATAATAAAAGCCGGATACCTCGAAAAGAAACAGGAGATACGAAATGTGCGAGAAAATTCATTCCCATATTATACATCACACACATTCGTGATTTCTTATTCATTTCGTTGTCATTCCTTTCACATTTAGAATTGGAAACGGAGGTGGTTTGTGTTGAGACCAACAAAGTTAGCGTATTACAAAAGTGATAAGGTATAGTCCGCAATGGGAATATCATTAACCGAAATCCGATCGGACATAAAGATAATATACTAAATATCTAGTTGTAAAAATTTTCACAGGAATACGAACTTCTTCGGATCTTAGATTTGAATGACATCCGAGCTGTCGCTGAAGTAAAGCTAAAAAACAGAACGGATGTGTTTGGCATTGTAACACCCAAACGTACATATTATGTTCAGGCTGTTAATAAAAAAGAGCTGGAGGAATGGGTGGATGTTATAAATAAGGTCAAAAAGGAAGTCCAAGATGATGAATTTCTTGATAAGGATGATGAGGGAATTCAGGCCGACAGCGAGATTGCGACTTCAAAGAAAGGAAAATCACAAGCAAGGAATTCGCGTTCCCTGAAACTCGAGACACAGTTATCACCTGGTCAGATGTCACCAGAAGTCGAGTCCCCGACTATTGATCATCAGGCATCACAATTTCAATCGACAGAAAAAGGCGAAGGGGATAATTCTCATGTATCTTTATCTCGCGTCTCTGCGGGTTCCATTCACAATGGTCCATCATCGCCTACAAGTCCAATGGCAGGTCAATTCGTCCCAGAAAGGAAGGATAGTAGTTCTGAAGAAGAGGAAGTTGAAGGAAATGAAGAAGAGGATGATGATGATACTCGCGTAATCCGGAATGGATATTTGTACAAGCATGATAGATATAAGGTAGGCGCTAGTTCATTGGAAGCGTTGTTATCCATTATACACAAATTAATTAGTTTTCGTTCACATAACAACAGAAAGCTTGGAAAAAAAGATGGTTTGTGCTGAAGAATACCAAATTATGTTATTACAAGGATCATGAGGTAAAAAAGGCTACATATATTTGATTTTCTTCAGTTGCTTGTCACTCAGTGTTGTATTCATGACGATATAGGGAAAACGTGCTCACAAGAACATTAATCTTTCGGATATCCTCGATGCCATTGAAATCGATGACGTATCCAAATCAAAGAAACATTGTTTCAAAATCATCACTCCTAAACGGAATTACATTTGTTGTGCCGCAAGTGAAGAATTACAGGTTGCGTGGTTGGCTTCTTTGCAAATGGCTCTGGAGAAGATAAAGGAGAAACACAAAGAATAGATTCGTCCAGAAGTTCAGCATGAGAATATTTTGTATCATAAACAATTTTCGCAAGGAAAAAATTCCTGCGTTACATATCTTAACATTTTCATTCCATTGTTAAACGATTATCCTTTACTTTTATTAATTTGAGTGGGTGGATTACTACTATTGTATTTTTTTTACCGAAATTCTTAATCATAATATATAATGATTTTAACCTAAACTTCCCTTCCGTATATTAATCCCTGGCTTCTTTTTTTTTTTTTAAAAGAAAAAAAAAAAAGTCAATCATCGTAACTAATTTATTGTTTTTATTAGTATTTCAATGTTATTTAAATTAGAAATTCTCCCCTCTCCACTTTTTCCCATTATTTGATCGATGCGATGAATGCTCAAAGAAAAGGAGCGCACGTAACTTATCATTCTTTCTCAAGTGCATAGCATCTACTGTACCTTTGAAACCGTTATGTTTGTCATCTACGGGAATATTTTATCTTTATATAAAAAAAAAAAAAAAAAAATCCAAAAAATCACCTAATTAAATAAAGATTTCTCAACAGTCCTGCTTGATAAGTTTTGATGAGCATATCGGAACTCAGGGCCTGCCACATTTACGAAACACATGTCATGAGACGCATATGAATGAACAATGAGAAGAAATTGTGAAGAAATTGAATTTATTTTTTTTTTAACAAAAGAATATAAAACGAAGAAAATTTTTATCGACAAAAATTTCTTCCTTTTTTTTTTTTTAGGAGAAACTTACAGATTAAAACATACAGTGATGTACGAGAATGAAATGTTCGAATTTCGAAAGGGATAAACGAAACGGAAAATTAACCATTTACGTGCGTGTGCTAACGTTAGAAATGTCTTTCGCTCGTTAAGAATGGGGAGTAGAAAAGTGTGATCCAGTTTTTTTGATCATTAATCTCAGCAGAATATAATTAAAACGAACTCGTTCTCAAAAAAGAAAATTAATCTACAAGGAAACGAAATCCTTCTCTCAATCTTTCGCCGAAAATACATCAACATTTGCTCCTTCGAATGTTGCGAGTCGATCACAATCGAAAAATATGAAATGAAATGAAATGAAATAAATAAATACCCACTGATATTATACCTGAGCTTAACGAGGCTTAATTTTATGTATAAAGAGAAAATCTTCCGTTTCGCTTTTTGGAGGATGAAGAAATGAAGAAAGAAAAAAAAAAAAAAATGTATTATACAAGTTAACGAACGAAAAAAATGATATAACGTGACGGAACAGAGGAATATTGACATTTCTTTTTCGGCATATTATGGCCACAGCAAGAAGATTTATTATTTTTTTCGTTAACTAGCCAAAGGTCATAAGAATACTTTTGGATGTTAAAGAGGTGAGTAGTATTACTAGAATGTCTAAAGAAGAAGAAACGAGACTTAAAAAAAAAATAGATGTATATATGTGGTTAAAAAAGACATAGAGCGAAAGTGACAATAACGATAGTGCGAAAAGGAAAAAAGAAAAAAAAAAAACATAAATATATGTATATATATCCGGTGATTATTATAGACATTTGACTCCGACACGCGGCGCATTTCCATTCAGGACCATCATGGATGTGTCCCCGTCATGTTCAGCTCCGACCATTCCAGGATCAACTCCGTTATGATGATGATTCATCATCTCTTGGTCGTCATCGCTTGGGATTTTCATTCCTGGAACGAGTCCATTATTGTTATTGGTTTCATTGTTGGTTGGATGAGGTGGCTGCTGTGGTATTTGCATGCCATTTCTAAATACATTGTTCGTTTGATTTACCGATGAAACCGCACTCCCACTAGGAATCATCTGTTGGTGCGTTGCCATGGGTTGTTGACTCTCTGTGCCGGTGGAAACGAAATACATTTGAGATGATGGTATGACATGAGTTTGTGGTGGTGGATGACCGGGCCCTATCGGGATGCCCATGCCGTTGATGCTATTCATTCCGTTCATCCCATTCATCGGGTTGTGCATCATCCCGTAGCCCGCACTGATTGGCATCGGTCCAACTCGTTGATGACCAAAACCCATCGTCGGTCCGAACCCATTATGATGGAACCTCTTCCCTTGTCTCATCTCCATTTCGACTCGCATCTCCAAGAGGCCAGCGCGCTCTTTTAAATTTTTATTCCTCCTTTCTAAATACTTGATGTAATCCACTGCCTTAAATAGAATTGTGCTTTTTGAATTATTCACGTTCTTTAGCGTTGGTATAATGTCTGTTAGTTCTTTAAATCCGGCACGAATTGTATTCCTTCGTTTTTGTTCGGACGCAATGTGATTCGCCCGTTTCTCTTCTTCCGTGAGAAGTTCCTTGTACGGCTTTCTACTTGACTTCTGAGGTGTGGGCTTTGACTCGGATTTTATCTCGGCAAAGTCATCCGTCGTGTTATCATTCTCATTTGAAGATGTCTCTGCCAAGTTACTGGCGGACCCTGACTCCTCCTCGTTCTTTGCCAACTCTCGATTGGGGGTTCTGGGTGATGGTGATCCGTTGACGCTGCTGCTGGGCGTGTTTCCTGGGCTCTCGTCATTATCGTTGTCAAGGTAGTTATTACTGGTGCCACTACTGTTGATGGACAGATTGGATAGTTGCATGGACGGCGAGATTGGTCGAGGACTTGGTGTAGAACTATTATTATTATTATTACTACTACTATTAATATTATTGGTATTGATATTATCGCTATTCGTTGGAGGCACGCTAGGTTTTGTGTTGATCGGACTTAGTCGAGGGTTGGACGACCTGCGTATGGATCTCTCGTCATTACCTTCCTGTTTGCGCTTTGCTGGAACTGATTGTGACGTGGATGATCCACTTTTCTCGTCGGAACTTTGCGATGGTAACTGTGATGATGAAGCCAATTCGCGATGATTCTGATTGGGCGAAGACGTCAGTATCGTACCTGGTGGACAATGACTCACACACATGGACTTGAACAATCCATTCACACTGTTGTCCGGGGGCGGAGGGAACGCGGGCATATTCGTGGGCAATGACGGATTGAATATGTAGTCGGGGTTTGCTTGAAGATTGTAGAGAAAATTATCGAAAATGAATTGCTCATCAGCGGAATCTAAAATCGACGATGGATTGAAATCTTCTTGTGGTAAGATGGTTGCAAATTCCTTGGGAACCCCCCAAGTGTATTCTTTGAAATCTGGACGTACAATAGATGATGATGATGAGTTTATTTCGGCGAAAATATCGAGAACAATTTGACTCGGACATTAGGTGAACAGTAAAAATACGTACGCTCATAGGGCGGAGGTTCTGGGATGGGAAAGCCAGGACCGAGAGAGGAGTGAGAGTGCATTCCGAATTGATCTTGAGGGTACCCGTTGTCAGACATAGGTGCATATCCTTGTGACTCTGAAGGCATTTCCGGTTGTACAAAATTTGAAGACAAAAGTTGTGGTGGTTCCTTATCACTCATTGGAATGTTGTCATTTGAGTAATATGAAGGCACGGAATCCATGTTTACTTCACTAGGCGGAAGAAGGAATGACGAACCGTTGAAGGGTGAGGAGCCCTAGAGCGAGCGATATACCTAATGGATTACTACTAGAACACAAGAATTTTTAGCCACTCTATAGCCTCTTATGTCAACAAAATAAATCTATTTTCAAATATGGGGGGAACGAGGGAGAGGAGAATAATTGAAATTGAAAAGCGAGAAGGTTATTTCGTCGAGAAATATACACACGATTTGAGTCAGCTAAAAGGGGGAGTTTTAGAAAGTACTGTGGTACGGTCACTATAGTGGGAACAACGGAGAGTTTCGGGGATATAAAATCTACAATAACTGATCATAAGATATTGGGTAGAATGTGCGACAAGCAGCTGATATGTGATACTTTATCTGATTAGGTTGTACATATATCTGTATTATGCATTTTTTTTTTTTTTTTTTTTTTTTTTTGATGTTAATAATAATAATGACCCACTATTTTAACTATTATAATAATAATAGTGCGCAAACCGTTAAATGATGTATGAGCAGTAGAATTATACGTCGTTATTTTAAATCGATACGCAATAAGGATATTTGGGGAAGCTACTTTTTCATATGCTTTGGACACCGAAAATGGTAAATGAGACGGTCTCACAAATCCCCGCAATTCCTTTTCTCTACTGGTTTTTCGTCAATCTATGAATTATTCACATAAGCCACCGCGTACGTATTTGCTATATCGTTTATTCTTTTGGGGGGTTGATTATTAAGTTGACTCAGTGTATTTTTGTATAATCCATTCATGGCTTTACTTATCATCATATGTCCAAAGTACGTCCATGCAAGGGATCCGTTTAGCTACGAGCCGAAATCTTGTTCGAAAATTTTTTTTTTTTTTTTTTTTTTTTCTCCTTTAGCCGGAATTACGTTCGGAACTCGAATCAAGTGTGGGTGCGCGAGATGATGACAAAGCAGCGATCAAAATAGGTTGAATTAATTAATGTTTTTTTGTCCTCAATTACATCATAATCTATACACAAACATTAACTAATTATGCATAACACTGTACAAAGATCTTTGAAGACAAAAAAAAAAAAAAGATTTCACACAAAGGAAAGAGGCCAAGGTTTTTTTTTTTTCTTTCTTTAATAACATTCATAACTCAGGACATAAAATAAAGTGTAAAAAGTAAAAATAAAGGTGAGCGATTTTTTTTGAATTGATCGATTGATTAATTAAAATAAATTAAATGAAATGATTTTCTATTAAAACTGTGCAATTCAGTGTCATGTATTGCATGAAAAAAAAAACAAATCAATTAAATTGAATTATTAAATTGAATTACATGGTAAGCCAACCTAATTCTCTGATAGCTGTTTCATCTGTATACACAACACACACACACACATATTATCATTTGCACACTCTTATGCCTATTTCTGTATTATTATTTTTTTCTTATGTTAACTAACTAACAATCTTTGCTGTGTGTGTGTATGAAAGTTTGTTATCTTATGAATAATTCATACTTAATAAAAATTGATAATGGTAATAAGGGTAATACACATTATAAGTGATCACGTTAGACTATGCGAAAAAATGCGATGCGCATAAACATAAATAAAAAAGTTTTTTGATGAGATGAATCGTACACCGCACATACGACGCATCCGGTAATTCATCACGAATTTTACGAATTTATGTTGTTTATACTATACGATCACTTTTCACAGAGTTTTCTCTCATAAAACTAAGATTTAGGTTTTTTTTTTGTTCTAAAAATAAATAATATAACGTCCTGTACGTAAAAAAATCAAGAAAAAATCATACACGGATAATGTGATTTCATTATTCGATCTCATAATCCACCAACGATTTGATATTAAACCTGGAATCGAATAGATTATCGATGAATTCTAAATTGATTTTAGGAAATGAACTACTAATATTCTTCATAACGAGCAATCGGACGTATTGTGAATTTGAAGACTTGATAAGGGTCAATAATCCGCTGGCGAAGAACTTATCAAAAACAATTGTGTATGGATCAAGAATCATCCTATCATCGCAGCACGTAATCCGTGCATAAACAATCTGGATGTACCGAATCATTGAAAAAAAGAAAAACGTGCGCACCATATCCGAAAGCGCTTTCATAAATGCCATATACTGCAAATGGGTTGATACTCCGTTTAATAGGAATATCGGTTTTCGATACCCGAAAGATCTTGCATTCAGCCAATTTAAAGTTGAACTACTATACTATATACAAAGTGATTTTGAGTTTCAAAAATTTTAGCGTCTTTTCTTGCAACGGAACTTATCCGTGCATGGTAAAGTTCCAAAAAAGCCACAGTTGATTGCACCAAGTTGAAAAAGTGGACACAGTATCTTTTTTTTTTTTTAATTTTGCAGAGAATTTGCGTTACACACCAATTAAGGTAGGTAAAAAAATGATTTCGACTAGGACGATCGTGCTTTTTCATATTTACTGCCCAATTTGCAAAGGTATGTGTTAACCGAATTCCTCGATACATTAAACTACTGACTATAACTTTGGCATTATGGACTCTACAAGTGCTTATAATATGATGAATAATACAATTCGAGATGATGCATTGTTTGATGAAAATGAAAAGCAAAAGTCCAATATTCGGTGTGGGCACATAAACAGACTGCAAATTCGAAACCCGCAATTCTTTATTGAGAAAAGCAAAAATTTTTTTTACCTAGTAACAAAATGTCCTCATTAACTTAATTTATGTGGTTACGATCTTTTAAGAAAAAAAACAAAAACAACGTATGCCAAACAAGATCGGTGAAACCTCTCACCAAACCCATCAACACCATGCCATCCATCCTCACGCGTAAAAAATAGAAACTTACACTGCACCAGCTTGTACCCTTGTATTATACTTGGCATTTATTTGTGTAATAAAATGAATCCGCTAAAGATGAAGTGACATTCTTCTGAGGAAAAAGGTACTCTTTTTAAGAGGTTTTTGCAAAGTGCATGGAAAATGGAAAAAATTTTCCACATACATCGCCTCATCTTTCCTAATTCATTCGTTCGTTCCTTTTTATAACCATGGAAAAAAAAAAAAAGGGAGGTACAGCATGGCGATATTGGAGTCGCAATATCTATCTATCTCTGTGTTTCTCATTTCTTTGCAACGCAACAGATTATCACTTGTACCTTACTCAATACGCGAGTATATCCTATCACCCGGAGCACATTCTGTTATCTACCAAGTAATTGAGAATATATCGTTAATTCAATTGGACCTATTAAGAGGAATAGTGTTAATCTTGTTATTGATGCCCCGGCAGGCAGCATTCCAATCAATAATTGACAACAAAAATTAAGCTTTTTAAAGACTCCTATACATGTAAGTTATCATGCTTCAATGAAACAAGCTTATAATGTTTCCACGTAAGCCAATGACGTACCATAACATATTACAATATTTTGGATTCAATATAGGCACCGTATCGTGGTTTTCATTTTGAAAGTCAGGTGTGTGGATCCGCGGGCTGCAGAAAAACTGCGATCGCTGACTATTCCACCACACAATATACTTATTTTACAATTAAATAATTTTTAATAGATCCATTATATATATGATAGTATATCATATCTTAATACATATTATATATTCATTGATTCCGGTATTATATAATTACTATACGTATATTATATTACCGCATTTAAAAATTATTATCACTTATTTCTAACATATAAATTTTGTTAATTCAAATTTTCATATAAAAAAAAAATTTTTTTTTTAATTAGTCTTATCATAAATCCGTATGAAATATTGTATAAAATATCGATGTTATGTTAAGCGAAATTTTAGATTTTTAACATTTTTTATATATTGTTTTTATCAATGTTGAAATAAAATTACATGACAATTAATTGAATTGGTTAATTAATTAATTTGTACTATCAAATATTGATTAATTTATAATTAATTAATTAATTTTTTTTTTTTTTGGGGGGGGTTTTCCCTAGCAGGTAAACATCATTTCTTTATTCATTATCATATACAGATTATATATACATTTGAGAAAGAAACAACATCTCTTGGGTGCATATTGCATACAACAAGTTAAATGCTAGCTTGCCTACCGATCACTATCTAACTAATATTGTAAAAAATTTCAAAAGCAATATTAAGGTGTCAAATAGTGGAGTAGCGGCTATGCCTACCTACTCAACAAAGTTTTGTGAAATCTTTTGATTTTTTTGAATATAAAATAAATGAAAGAGAAAAACAACTATAGCTACTGCAACTAAAACTAAGTCGTCTAAACTATAAAATCTATGTAAACAAAAAAAATATCTAAAAGGTGGCCAATAGTCCGGCCCTTTCACTGGCACTGGTCTTAGAGACGTGACTCTTGTTGACATGAATAGTAGAGTATAGATGATGTTGTCTGTTGTTGTGGTAATAGTTGTTGTTATTGTGATGTTGAAAAACCGGTTTAAACAGGTTCGGTTTTTTCTTTGTTGTTTGGATGAAATCTGATTGGATGATTGAAGAGTGACGATTATCTAGAGGGGGTAAACTGATTTCAGTTTTTGAAAAAAAATTTTTGGAGAATTTTGGAATAGCGCAGTAAATAGCATCAAGGTAAGGTTGTATGTAAAGATTGTGTTAAAACAAACAATAGACCCAACAACATTATTTGAGTGTGTTTTTAGGAAGGTGTTTGATTTAGCGAGTATAATGATATTGATGTGGATGGTTTTTATAATATAATAAAAGGAAGGAGGGTGCAAGAGAACAAAAGAGAAGAGAACTGCTACGGGCCTTTCTTCATGCAACCGAAGGATAAGCAAGACTTCCAAACTTGAGTAGACTTCGACCAGAGGTCCATCCCACTGCACCAGTTGTCTTGAAGGTTCTTGAGTTCTTAAGCTGGAGCTCACTTGCAGTAAAGAGTGTTAAATATTTTTTCTTGCTTAAAATTACCATAAAAGGAAAATTTTTGGCAAAACAGACACGATCAAGAGAGAGTTTTATAATTATTTAATTAATTGATTTTTTGTATTATAAGATTATATAAATAATTAATTCAAATTATTGATTTATTTAAAAAAATCATATACAATATATATTTATTAATATTTATAATATATATTTGTTTTGTATTTTTTGAAAATTAGTATTATTATTTGATTATAAAAGTATTCAATTTGAAAAAACTCTTTCCAAAACACACTTATATCTGAATAAAACTATTATAAAAGAAAATCAAAAATTTTCTTATAAAAAAAAACTGTAAAGGATCCTGAAGGATCTTTCTTATTTTTCAAGAATCAATCCATTGAACCAACTCACACCTTACTTGATGTTCTCATCATTGATGTTAACAAATGTCTAGCCATAATCTTTTACAAAAACAACAATACCAACATTATATACATTACCAACTTCACTACTAACATTCACCTTTCAAAATTTGAAAATCTTCCAAAAGTATAATTAATATCAGTATACCTTCAAAAGAATAATCACAAAGTGCTTAAAGTAATTTCAATCTCTTTCAAAATATATAAAAAAAAACTCGGAAATTACTATATACAAAAAAAAACTCAGAAATTACTATATCAAAGTCAAAATCAATATTTTAAATCCTATATCTTTAAAAACTATAAACTCCTTTTTCAAATATCGACACATTTTCTACCTAACTAACAGTAACAAAGCTAGAATTATAAAAAAACTCCTTAAACAAAAACTCACTTACAGGCTTCATATTTCCTGAAACAAAATTAATATCAACATTAATAAAACAGTCAAAACTTTTTCCTTGAAGCAAAAAACCAAAACACCTATATTTCCTTTTAATATTCTTGCCTTAATTAAAAAAATAATTAATAACAATAACATGCAACTTGATTATGAGGACAACACACAATATGCAAACACTTTGAAATACAATGTTAATTAAATCCATCTTAATGCAACATCTTTAGAACACAGCAGCAATCAATATGGCTCCTATACAATCTCAAATAACAAATCCATAATACAGCACAACACTCAAGGACATAACATACCCATATATAAGCCACTTTAACCAGCCACAGCAAACATAAAAATTATTAAGTATCCTTCTTCAAGTCAATCAATAGAAACTCTTGAATTCCTTTCTATTAATTAAGTGAACAAAACTAACAAACACCTAGATAAAAACCAAACTGAAAAGAATAATACTACCAGCACTTCTGATATAAGAAATGCCTCACTTAATAAACAGGAAAAAATTTTAAAATTATATAAAAAACTTAACAAATGTGAAAAAACAGTCAAATTCATAATCAACTTTTTTCTAAAAATCAAGAACAAATCAATAAATACCTCAAGAACTTCCTTTAAAGAAATTTTCTTAAAAATCAAATACAGAAACTGTGATTTCTTCAGAACATTTGCAAAAAACAAATTAATCAAATGTCAATATCAAAAAGAATATAAAAAAATCAAGAGACAATTTCACTTAAACTATTGCCAAGTCAATAATCTAAAACATATTACTAGAACCACACATAATAAAATTAGAAAAATAATTAACAAGATCCTCTTTGTTGCCTATCTTTGCTCAACAGATCTAGCATTAAGTATTGGCAAGTTGCCCAGCTTCTCAAGTATGGATTTAATTTCTTCATTGATTTCATACTTCAAAAAATTGATTATCAAGAGTTATATGAAACATGTGAAGAACTTATTCAAAAAAATTTACTTGAGCTATCTGCCAATCCAAGTAAAATTTCTACTGCAATAAAAATTAGACTTTTCAAAACTGTTCCAATTACTTTAAGCAAGAATACAAGCGAGATTGTCAGTAGCTTAAAAGTTTTCTATAATTTTGATATTCTTTTTATTACCTATTTTGTCAAAAAACCTGACCTTCCAAACAGACCAAAAGATCTTAATCTAGAAGTAGCTCATCTTTTTTCACTTATAAAAAAATATAAGCTTGCAGATCTCAAATTCCATATAAACAAATTAAAAGAGCATTATTATGTTCCAAGCAAACTTCCAGAATCCTACTTTGATCTTCCTCCATTAAACACTCAACTGTTACCATTATTCAAGAAATTACCATTCTACTTTGCTAAATACTTTTCAGTAAACAACACAATAGAAGAATTTAAGAGAGGCATAAAATTGTTTAGAGATACAACTATACAGTAAAACATCTCCTACTCGATTATATCAAAGTCAAGCATCTTCTTCTTCCAATATATTAATACAATGAAAATAATTCCATTATTCTCCCTGTTACTACACAAGAAGAGGCAGATGAACTTATCAAAGACTTAAGTTACAAATTTTATTTGAAACTTTCTTTAGGTCTTAAGTAAATCAAGGATAATCTCACTCAATCTGACAAATCTAAACTTCCAGAAAATCTTGCTACAGTAGAGGTTGAACTGGATATTTCCAGAGATCAACTTAACAGAGACACACTGGATTTCAAACAAACAATTACAAAAATCAAGAACAAATATCTAGATGAAATCTTTAAAGAATGGATTATATCTCTTCTTCTTGACCTTCCAAGCTTAGAAAAAACAATCAAAATACTATCTAACCAAAAAGTCAATTTAAATCTTCCATTAGAGGACAACCACCATGTGAATAACTATACCAAACTACTAAATAACTTTATAACTGAACCAGAGTTACCTGAATCAGTGATGACTCTTCTTCTTAATTTAATTTAACAATGAGTATGACCATAAACCAAATCAACTCTCAACTCTCCTTAAACAATCCTACTACAATAAACTCTGCTTTTATCAATATTTCGAATATACTTAATAACCATCACCTTCTCAACCAATCTTAAAAACTTCAACAAGAAACCTAATTATCATATCTATACTTAATGTTCAGGGCCTCTCTCAAAGAGACAAATGCAGTGAGCTTACTAAAGCAATTACAAATGACAAATATATTCTTTGCTGCACTGAGACAAAGATATCTTCTAGCAATCTACTCTCAAAAAAACTTAACAACTTTACAATTATCTCAAGCATACTATTAAACACCATTTGCAACAGGGCCTGCATCCTCACAACAAAGTCTATCAATAATCACATTTTTAATATATTTGCTCAAAATGAATACTAATATGCCATTCATCTCAAATTCAAATCAAAAGTCAACATAATAATAATTTCCTGTTATCTGCCATACAAAAAAACAGCAAAAAAGTTTGCAGTCACCTCTCTAAAAAACTTCGTTAAAGAACACTAGAAAAAACATATCATTTTGACAGGTGATCTCAATACTTATTTACTTAATTCTTCTGCTATCAATGCTTCAACTATACTATATAAATGATCTAATTACAGATATCTTAATAGATTTATAGATATAGCAAGAGCTATAGACAAGAAAACCATTTTCATTCACATAACCAATACAAGTATCTTTAGATCTAATCAACTTTGGATCACATATAACCTGGCTAGCAAGATCTTAAGTTACAAAGTTATTGAACAAGAAGCTATCTCTACCAACCATATGCAAATAACTACTATTTTAAACTGGTTTAAATATAAATTTGACAGAATTGTATTTTTCACAAACATATATCAGTTTAACAAAGCCTTCAAATAACAAATATAAGCAATACAAGAGGACATCGAGATCACCTGCCTTGCCAACTGGAACTACTCATGAAAAAGTCTTAACAATATAATCAAAAAAGCCTTGAATAATAACATCTTCCAAAGAAAACAAATAACTTCTAGTTGCAATAAGGACCTAACAAAACACTATATCACAACTATCAAGTTTGCAAAAAAAGTGCTAAAAGCTATAAAAGAACAAAAGCCCTCAATATCAAAACTTTATTGTATAGCATTAATGATATATAATAGAATTTCCAACTTAGCTTTCTTCCCAAAATCAATGAGAAAAGTTATAAAACTTTTAATTAATGAAAAGGTAATCAAAGCAAATGAAACTATTATACTTGAGTTACAAAAAGGTATTAAGGAGAATTATATCAGATTCTGAAGCAAACCCAAACATGTTCTCAAAAAACCTTAGGTGATTTAAAACCATTCCTTGATCTTTCAATTCTTTCATAAAAAGATAAGCTATATAATAATTCTAATAAACTAATCAAAATTATTACAAACCATTTCAAAAAAATTCTTGAACTGAAACCTTTTAACATTGACCAAAATTGACAAGATCAATACTCCCTTATAAGATCAATTTCTGATGATATATTTAACACAGTTTCTAACAAAATCTTACTTTTCAAAATCGACTTAGTTCTTACCTATTTACCTAAGAGAAAAGTCACAGAATTTACTTGTATTCCATATGAGACTTGGATCAACCTTGGCACAACAGTGAAATGACAAATTAAAAATCTATTCAATAAAGTGCTCTCTACATTTCTTCCACCTAAATACTGGAAGCAATCAGCCATTACATTGTTGCTGAAAAAAATAAACTGATTATATGATTTAGCAAATATCCATTCCATCTCACTATATACTGTATGTTGCTGAAATTCATAGATCCTTGATGCAATTGATGCAATTATTTGATGCAATTAATTGAGTCACTATTATAACATATAAATAATTGAGTCATGACACAATTATTTTTGAGGATTTTGAGAATTGAGTCAACAACAAAATAATTTATGCCACATGTATACATCTCACTAATCGAAACCAGTCATAAAATCTTTACCAAGATTTTTAACAACTGAATTTTTGATATTATTGACAAAGGAAAGATTCTCTTAGGATTCAATTTTGCTAATCTGAAAAACCAGAACACCATAAAACCAATATTAATTATTAACTCTGAACTAGAAATTGCTAACAATTTAGGGAAAAAATTATGGATTTTCTCTTTTGATATTTTCAAAGCATTCGACTCAGTTAATTTTAATAGTCTGGATGTAGTCATAAAAAGAATAAAGCTGTTTACACAAGTTATCTCATTAGTCTTAAATCTGCCTAATAATAGAGAACTCCAAATAATCTCACATTACAAATTAACCAACTTCTTATATACCAGCAATGGCATTGATTAGGGTGAAACATTAGCTTCTCTTCTTTGGATTATCTTTTATAACCCTATGGTCACTTAAGTTACTAACAATACATTATCAAAATCAAAAATACTTACCTATATGAATGACATTGCCATACTCAACAACTCTTTCAACTTCTTTCAAAGTGCTACAGATATTTTTTGCTTCTTTTTTAAAATAAACATCATAAATATAACAAGAAGAAAACTGAGCAAATTAATAATCTCAGTTCAAAAAATCCATGCTGAGATCAAATATTATATGTAGAGGATAAATCCATACAAGCCAAGCCCTGTTACAAAGCAATCAGATATCTTGAAATATACATATCTAACAAATTATACTCTATTTCCACTAAAGCAAAACTTATAAAAAAAATTAGCAACTTCACAAAGGCAATTTCAAATCAAAAGGATTAGAATAAATCAATTACAAGGCAAGTATCTTATTGAATAATTCCAGCACAATTAGACTATGCTATACAAGTTACCACCCTAACCAATACAGACCTAAACAAGCTGCAAGCAAAGATAAACAAAGCAATTAAAAACAAAATAGGTATAAAAAGAACAATCTTAGATAAAATCCTATTCTCACATACAGGTCTTAACATCATTAAGCTTGAAAATAGAAGGGACCTTATAATTATCAAATTGTTAATTATCAAGCTTACCAATCCAAAAACTTTCACTCATACTAGGGATAAAATAAAATCTATATAAGCAGCAAGTGTAATTTGGTTATGTCCTATATATAATTTATCTTCCTTCAAAGCATCATGATTAACAGCAATAGCTTAGTTAGCAAAAAGATATAATATTAATATCTGTTCCTCCTTATGCCTTTTTGAAATTCTGAATCACTAATGTGATAGTCAATTGACAAGTCTGTCACTAAAATGGGTAGAACATTATGTAACTGTTGATGAGATAAAAGGTCCTAGCAGATTTTAAGGCATATAGGATTTGGTCAAGTAAAAAGATCATTTTATTAATTTATCTTCTTCATTTATTTTTTAGTTTTCTCTTTTTATACATTTTAATTAGAATGGTTTTTACATTGATTATCTAATGTTTTCTCATAATTCTCTCTAATTATATAATGCTTAATTATCATTATTTTATATTATCTAATCATTTTCATACTTCTCTCTTTATTACTTAATTCTTTAACATGCTATTCTACTACTACTTCAACTATTTCCCATCACTTTCACTTACAATTCTCTCCATATTATCTTGAGTATTATGATCAGAACGGGTTCTTTGCAGTACTATCATAATGATTAATCACATGACTGGAATCATATTATAATTTTTCCCTCTAACACCAGCAGTCAATTGGCTTCTTTATCAAAATTAATAAAAAAGTGGCTCTTATACTTTACTATATTAATTTTAAAACAGTACAAAATCTATTTATCTTTGGAACAGTTAACAAACTCTTATGGCAAGAACTTCATATATATAAAGGTTATATATCAATTGGCCCCACTTCCTCTTGATTTACAAATATTTCACAATCAAGCTTCACAATCACTGGAGATATACTGCCAGTATCCAATTGCAGACCACAGTTTTGGGTATACCTAGCAGATCTCAACATATTAAATTTTATCAAAGTCAAATATAATACCATCACATGTCAAATGATTACAGGTCTTCACTATATAGTCAACAATATCAAATGTTTAGAAGTGTATACTTGTAATATATAGCTATGCTCCAAAACTCTCAATATCAACGACACCCATTACATTCTTAACAACTTGCAAGAACTCCTTAACAACTTCTTCTCCCAATTTTCTCACACTTCAATTATAACTATTTCTTACTAACCTTTATCCTTAGCACCAATCCACTATATAATTTACTTCTTAAATAACAACACAATTACTATGCATAACTCTCAGATACTCTTTATATAAGTATAATCTGAATCTCAATCCTCTTTTTCTGTTCTGATCAATTCTTATCTCACTTTGTTTAAAAGCTTATCGACTATTCACAATTACCTGCTTCTCTATATATAAATTTAATACTGATTTACCTGAGTACATTAATTATCAAGTAAAATATCTTCATAGCAGCTTTATTCAAATTATTAATATATAGCTCAAAAGTAAACAGATTATTCTAATCTAGATCTTTGACAAAAACAATTCCCTTCAATCACTTCTCAAGATACTGTGACACTCATTCCTCTTGTATATTCAAATATCCACAACATATCTCTATTAATCAATCTCAATATTGCAACCAGTATCACACAATAAATTAAATTTATAAATTATTATACTAATCTTTTTAATATTCTTTTAAGCAAATTTGCCATAAACAGACCCAAAAGTTTCTCCAAAATGGATATTATTATCAAATCTAACAAAAGACTAACAGAAACAGACAGAATAAAATTCTGATCACTAGCAACCTTCAAAACTAAGATTGTAACAAATAAACTTCCTATTTGAGTCAAACTCCATAAAAGATATTACCTCCTCTACAAAGATAATTAGTGTCCTCAATGTGAAACCTACCTAAAAACTTTAGACCACATCTTCTTGTGCCATTACTGTCTTCCACATTGAGAAAAAAAAGAGACAAACTTGAGATCCTTATTGTCCTTAATATTCCCAAAGAGAAACTAAATTCAAGCGAAACATACTTTCTTCAAACAACCAACCTAATAGGTAAAACTTTACTTGATCTAACTCTTGGCAAATTTAATAATCTCTTTAAAATTATCTGAAAAAAAGAAGAGATTTCAAATTACTCTCTCGAAATTTTGAACAAAATTTGAAAACAGTGCTTAGCAACTACCACCATCTTAACAACTTCAGAAATCATATGGAAAAAAACTACTTTGGTTACAAATCCTAATATCAACCTTTTAAACATAAGCACTTTCCAGAAAGTACTTAATACTTTAAAAAATTTAAATAATGTTACTAACAAAAAAATTTTCATATTAGCCATTATTGTTTTGAATAGGTATTAGCCATTTAATATCTTTAATATACAAACACTTACTTGGTGCCATTGTGTACCAACTGTAGAGTTGCAATAGGCTACAATTAATTTAATTTTTATGTATCTTAAAAATTGTTAATGTAATGACAATAAACCTTTATTTAATAAATGTTTCATATTTAATGCCTGTTTGTAATTAAAAAAGAAAATTAGTATTATTAATTCCAAAAATTTTTTTAATTTATTATTTAAAAAAATATGTCAATTCTACAGATAATGAAAATAGTATTACTATATTATACTAGTGGCATATCTTAATAATTAGTAATAACAAATAATTGAAATAACTAAAGTCAATCTTTATAATAATATTTCATATAAGTTCACTTCTATAATAAGTATAACAAAAAGATAGTTTAAACTAATAATAGGATTTCTATTCTTTATATACAAAAATTTTATCTAACAAATTAATTTATTCTTATGATATAAATATACAGTGGCACCTGTCTAAATGCATATTGTTTTTTTTTTTTTTTTATAGTGGAACGTACACAAGGTGCGTGATCTTTATTGATATGTTATATATCCAGACAGACACCAAGTGTCTCTATAAATTAACTGGAAATCGGTTAATATATGGATACTCTTTATGTCTCTACAAATTAATCTGCAGATTAACACTGCTTAATGCCTATATTACTATAAGATTAGCTATGCCAACCACTATTACTCAACTTATACGTTCATTTAAACACCACGAAGATGTGCCCACACGTTAGGTAGAACTTCCACAGGGAGGAAATCCTACCACTAGTTTAAATCCTCCTAAACCTGCTGGTTCATTATTGCAGGGAGCAAGTTATTATGGAATATTATTATAGAGACCAACTCTAGTATTCCAGTCACTGTTATCACCGACCCTCAGGATGTGCCACTAGCATATCGTCACACTACTGTTTTCATCACCTGTGAAACTGGCATCCTTGCTTGGATTCCGATTTAATCTTGACAATCCTCACCAGACTTACTTGGTCTTAACGATTTTTGCCTGGATTGTTACCTCCTGTGGCCGATAACCTTTTGCCCTTTTGGTCTATTTAAGTTCATGTGAATACCACTCTAGGACTAGATCCTCAAGCTCCAGATTGGGATAGATCAGTTTAGGGTTAACCTCTTTGGGTTGTGTGACAGAGTCTGCCATCGCCAGTTTGGGTTGAGATTTTTGTAGGCTTTTACCAGAGTTAGACCAGAAGCCTTTCCTCATGCAACCTTCTGTGCTTCGACCTGTTTTCAGCCTGCGATCGTCGGGAAGACCAGAGGTCTCATCTTCATACAGCTTAACTGAATTTGAATATGATAAGGATTATTAGGTATGACATATGCAGGATATCCAATAAACCTACATATGAAGATAAATTCGCTTTTTGTCCCCTATGGGTATTGAACTAGTGACATGCATTTGGTAACCTGGGAGCACTACCCACTGTGCTATTGACCCACAGGTCTGTCTAAATGTATATTGTATATTTGCATAATCTGTATTATTGCATAAAAATAGGTTGAGTCCATGTTGGGACTTATAAATTATTTGCATAATATAAATGTGCATATTCTATTAATTTTGATAAGATTTCTTAATGCATATAGTGTGATGCAAAAAAAACCAGAATTTTTTTTAACACATATTTTTATTAATAAATTAATATAAAATTATTTAAATATTATGAAACTTTATAAATTTGTTTTT